>JAFFST010046336.1:62660-75322 GCA_022414735.1 Noturus placidus | reverse complement strand
TATATATATATACACAGTATATATATTTATAAAAAGACGACATTGCTTTTGGAGTTATTCCATCATTTAATCACCATCATGATATTTGGCTCTCTCTTTTAATTAAACCTAATCAGCAGTGATCTTACTGATGAGCTTTGGCAGGATAATGGGATAAAGTTAATGGGACAATGTAAGGTATCACTGTTCATTAGCTGTGATGTATTAAGTCCTGTTTATATTGTTTAACTGTTTCCTCACATGCAGTGGTAGTATGTATTTATTTATGTTTTTATCTGTTTGTTTGTTAGTTTGCTTTATTCATTCATTTCATTTGTTTGTTTGTTTTTTGTTTGATTGATTGTTTTTATTTGTTCCTAAATTAGAGAATAATTATGGTAAATAATTGTGACTTCAATATTCGGGAGAAAAATTGTGACTATCATTGTAGCATGTTTTTCATTCAGCCCATTCAAATGCTTATTATTATTATTATTATTATTATTATTATTATTATTATTATTATTATTATTATTATTATTCATAGTCAAGAGCAATTTATACCTTAGATTTTCTTTACCTGTACACTGTGAAATATTTACTGTACATATATGTATATGTATGTATTTACAATGTTTACTTTAGTGTTAAAGCTGTACATAATGTGCATATGCTATGCATACTGTAAAAAAAATCCAATAGAAAGCCTTTAACACATTTTATTCTGTTTAGTCTCTGCTTGTTATAAATGTCTGTGTCACTGTGAGCTAATTCCTCCACATTATTATTAATGGAAAAGTGCTACCAGCCATATTTACATTTACTCATTTAGCAGATGCTCTTCTCCAGAACGGCTTGCTAACCCGGTAGAAAACCAATGGCACAATGATACAAGTACACCCGAGGAGGACCAAACCTAGGTTTACCAAGCACCATGCTAGCTGAGGAATGTTCATCAGTGATGTCAGCAATAGCTACGTGCCATACATAATGTTTCACAATTAATAACTATAATAGATCTGTGGCATACAAGTGTAAGCATAATTTATGGCTGATTGGTATTTATCAACAGACACAAGTTACTACAAAGAAGATCAGCGCTACCAAATCTTAGGTTTCAAGTCAGGTTACAATTTTTAGTTCGGCCTTGAAAACATGTAGGGCTTCAGTATTTACCTTTACGCTAGTCAAACCTGGCATTAATAAAGAAAACAGGCGTTTTTAATTAAATACAACCACTTGTGGTTAGCAAATTAGCGAAGCATACCTCAACATGCTTTTTCATATTAGAGTCATTGCTTACTCCTGCATATTGAACCATTTCACTGAGTGCCAGGGGCTCTCATCGTCAAATTCGACACTGTAGTCGAGAGGATTATCCAAATTTAAACCCACACAGATAGCTGCAGTACATTGTGTAGCATCAGAAGGTCACAGCAGATGACGAATTGGCATAATTCTATTCATACATACCCAGATGAGTCATAACATTAATCCCACCTACCTAATATTGTGTTCATCCCCATTATGCCACCAACACAGCTCTGCGCCATCGAGACATGGACTCCACAAGACCTCTGAAGGTGTGCTGTGGTATCTGGCACCAAGACGTTAGCAGCAGATCCTTTAAGTCCTGTAAGATGCGAGGTGGGGCCTCCATGGATCAGACTTGTTTGTCCAGCACATCCTACAGATACTCGATCAGATCGAGATCTGAGGAATTTGGAAGCCAAGTCCACATCTTGAACTCTTTTTCATGTTCCTCAAACCATTCCTGAACAGTTTTTGCACTCTGACCGGTCTGTCCTTATGCAGTAAGCTGTAATGTGTGTTCCAACACACATTATCATACCCAGCATTACCATTTTCAGCAATTTGTGCTAGAGTAACTCGTCTGTGGGATCCGACCAAACCAGCTAGTCTTTGCTCCTCAGGTACATCAATGAACTTTGGGCACCCATGATCCTGTTGCGGGTTCGCTGGATCACTTTTGGTAGGTAATAACTACTATATACCGGAATCTGCTCATCTATGACTGTCTTTTATGGAGGCAGAATTGACACTCAATGATGATTCATGACGGTCAGGAGGGCAAAATATATCCAACATGGTTAGAGTAAATATTTATTCTTCAAATAAAGAAGCATGTTAAATAAAACCACATCTGATAGACCACCAGGAGCAGAGCCAGAGTGTTTCACTTCTGCGGCTTGTCATGAAATCTAAAATCTAACCTGTGGACAGCAATGCAGAAATGTCAGCGAGCACTTCATAAAACCTTGAAGAGCAGCCTGGCACCCAGCAGGCCATCTGATCTATTATGCCTGTCTGACCTAACCTCTCTAATGCCAATTTTCACAGCATGCACTGATAAGATGAATGGAAATTGAGGGACAAATAATGGTGCCTTTAATAGGAGGCATTGCCTGATTTCAAAAATGGTGCATATTAAAGGGACATTTCTCCTATAGGTATTACTGTAGCTAACAACGAGGGGAGGCGTTAGCATGCCATTGTTATCATTCAAACTAGAAATCTTAACATTCTTTTCAGAATTATCCTTCAATGTGTTTAGGTTTTCCGGACGCTATGGGAATTTTTTATGTAACATTTTGTCTAAACACTCTCAGGATCGTAAAATCATAGCTGTAGGAATGTTCACAAAACCTGGAAAGTTGTGTGAGAAAACGTTTATTACCTCCCACATGTTCAGGACACTGAAGGTCAGTATTTGCGCAACATTACAATCTAATTTTCATAGACTAGGAAGATCTGATCATGTTCACTGGGTGCCATTTATCGATCTTTTAGTCAAATTGTTTTCACAGGTTAAACCAAACTAAAACGTTCCACCATATTTACAAAAAGGTGCCGTTTTAGGCTTTTCTTCATCCTCGTGTGTGTATGTTGATAAAAGTCATTCACCCTCAAATTCCAAATTTGCCCGTAAATTCCAAAGCATGTTCATAGCACAGATTATTTGCATTTAGTGACGCCCACAAATCTCCATAAAAGGCAAAGCTCACGGAGAGCTGAAAACAACAAAATGGCAACTAAATGTTGAAAGAGCGTCTCCAAATCATTACGTGTGCTAAATCTTCCAGTAATACAGCTCAGCTACCACATGCTAACCCTTCCTCCTTTTCAAGTTTTCAGAGAATTTTTATGCAACCTCGGTCACAACAGGTTTACAGTTGTAAACAGTAGCTTTAGCTAAAAGAATGTCAATACAAACATAAACGTGAGCTTTTCTTTAACTGGGAATGTTGTGTGTTGAGAAGCTATTATTACCGCCCACGTGTTCAGAAAATTGAACGATATTTATGAAACATTACAGCCTATTTCTCACAGATTAGAAATATCTGACACCGTTCACTGTTAGCACAGGGTGGGGTTATTTTAAACCACCCAGAGATAAACACACTTTCCTGCCTTTCAATCCTGTCAGTTGTAGTTGATCTCATCTAGCCAACCAGAGCAGGTCGTTTGCTTCTGCCTGGAAGGATTTTTGATATTGTGCCATGTTATTTCCACTTGAATCTCTTGTGTCTTGACGGCTTAGAGTCACATGAATACAAATGAGGCTGTGGGATACGATGTCACGAAACCTCTCAGAACATATATGAAACCCTTCTGTACGATGAGCTGATTGTTCATGTGGAACTGTATAAATTGACATGGCTTATTATGTGTGAGTGTGTGACAGCGAGTGTTGTTTTGTAGTAGAATTTCACAGCAAGCACAAGACCGACCACTGAGCCAGCATGGCAAAATATTACATATTATACCACAACGCTGTTGGTTTTTTTAAATCTGATTGGTCAGAGAGTGTTAATTTTGCAACTGATCTGACCAACTGATATTAGTGTGCATGTTCTAATATGTTACTGATTACCGCACACCCCCACTTGCCAACTATGACGCAGAAACCAGCTCTCTTCTATCATACAACTGGGGAGGATGAAGGTTAACACCTTCAAGACACTTGAAGTCCCTCAACTGCATTTTGGACACAGTGCAGCGAAACACACTCGGAGGAATGCGCTATCCTCCCTCTTCCACATACATGAACTCACGTCTCCGATTGGCTAGTGTCGCTGTGATTGGCAGGAGAGACTCGGATGGTCAATTTTGCTCTCTTTGAATCCCAGCCATGTAATTTATTGTTATTTAACAAACATGTTTAATTGTTGATACGGAGATGTTTTCTGTGAGGAGATGCTTATTGAAGAAGTCGCCAGTTTCAGTGCTTTGTAACAGTCAGTATGTTTCCCCAACATGGAAGGTCTTCAGGATAGAAGACATTGCGCTTTGTATTCTTGGTTACATGACAAGCTGCATTTCTTTGTCTTGCTAACTTCGAGAGAGAAATAAAAAGAGAGACTTATGAGAGCAACTTGCAAAGTTTTTTGCGCTTTATTTGAGAAAAACTTCTTCAATTGACGAAACTGCAGGTGCACGAAATTGTTTCACAGTGATGTTTGTTGGTAAACGAGACCTTTTATCTGTACATACGGTCAACACACGTGAACCGAAGAGGGCTTTTGCTGAATGCGCGTTGTGATGACGTCACGTGTCATGGCTCAAATCTGCAGTAATTTTGAAAAATTACAAGCTCCTCCAAATATGGTTCAGTTTGCTTGATTTTGTGTTCATTTCCGCAATCTCAAAATCGCTCAATCCTGGAGCGACTGAATAAAACATTTCAGCATGTGCAGCTATTGGAAAACGATCAACTTCGGGGTGGTAACAGTAATTCTGCATTGGCAAGAAGAGTGCCAAAAGAAATGGTAGAAAATGTGAATTTTCAGGTCAGTTGTAATTATGTTTTGGCCCATGAAACATGGCTGGAATATGTGTATATCTCACAGCCTCAACTTTTGCCCTTGTACCAAGATCCAAAAAAAAAAACCCTAACTGCTCAGAACAATCCTCGGATTCACAGCCAAAACTGGAAGCACTTAGATACACTTATTAAGACAAATCACTAGCAGAAATGTTTTTTCCCCCTTCATTTTACAGTAATGTCCCCTAATAAGTGAAAATATCTGCTTACAGCGATGTACATTTCCAAAATCTCGGCTCATGTGCTAAGGCAAAGTCACAATTGAGATACAGAGGCAAAGCTGTCAGGGACTGTCAGCATCCACAGAACACAAATGTCTCCTCTTCTTCCTGTGCTCTTTTCTTCCATTACAATGCTTATGTAAGATTGCTGTGGTCAGTGTGGGTTTGTTAACAAGTCAAAGGCATTAACACTTTCACTCTGAGGCACTGGATTCATTCCCATCGTCACAAGTAGGCGTAATAGAAACTTTTGGATACAACTGAGAGCTCCAAGAATTTAATCAAAGATTAGCAAACAGCCAGTATGTACATTTGTAGCAATTGTCACAACTCATTCATATTTACAGTACACTATATACACAATGTTGAAGGTTAAGGGTATGTTCTGGTGCAGAATTCGATCCAACCACATCACCCTTGCGCATTCAATCTTGCATGAATTCCTCATGACATCAGGTTGTGTATAGTTTAAACTGGGATGGCAGTTTGTTTCTTTTGAGCATTCCAGTGATAGTGAAGAGCAATGTCAAAACATCAGCATTGTACTGGATGCAACTGAGCTTTTTTCTCATAATGTTAGCAGGGATTAGTTGGCTGAATAATACTCTAAGACAGGGGTCTTCAACGTTTTCCAGGCCAAGGACCCCCAAACTGATGGCGAGAAGGAGCGGGGACCCCCTAATTATATATATTGTATGAAATTGTGTTATAGCAAACTGGTACCAAAACTTTCGCGACCCCCATGCAGTACCTCCGCGGACCCCCTAGGGGTCGCGGACCCCCTGTTGAAGACCTCCGCTCTAAGAGAAACATCAGTTCTGGTTTTCCAAGATGGCAGTCTCATTTACAGCTACACTGTGAGGTTAAGCACAAGTTTATAGATTAGTGACTGTGCATGAAATAAGTGGAAGCTATTTTGAGACAGATGTTAACAGACAAGATTTTTTTGGACTTCCTTTGCTCACCGAGCTCCAGTGTACAATTTTTTTTATGCTGTATAAAAATGCATAAGTTTGTTTTAGAGGTCTTTTATGGGTTCACATGCATTACATCCAAGGTCCTAAAACACTTTAATTTTCTCATAATTTACATTGCAGCCTCACCTCTTTTTCTCAGGGTCACAAACGACTCGCTCAACGATCTGTTCATTCTAAAATCCTCCTTTCAGAGAGCCTACTCTGCTCTGATTGGTCAGATGTCCCGGTCTGTTGTGATCAGTCTACCGCTTACAGCACATGTCAGAAAGGAAATGCCCATTACTACATTTAAATTTCAGCTCAGTAATAATGTCATCGGTTTTACTCAGAGCCCGAGTCTAATAGTGAACAGGACGTTTCTCATTGCGCTTGCGATGGTGGTTTGGGTTGATCTTCCCATGTATCACTATCGGACTCGGGCTCTTTTATAATTAAGATCTGATTTTCAACTATGCAAGAGTTTGTTGTTGTTTTTTTTTTGTTTGTTTTTTGTTTTAGTTTAAGCTTCAATATCCATATGTTGGTCTATTTTCAATTTTCCTACATTACCCACAATTCTGTTCAACTGCCTGTTGATAGTGCTACCAATCGAAAGTCGTTGATGCGGCAGCACTTTAGTATCTTATTCTGATTCGCCCTCCTCATTAGTACGCTCAAACAGATCAGCTTCCAAAGATTTACCTTTCATGATAATACTGCTGTATTCAATCAGCACCATTGCCCTCATCATCTCATAGATTGCTATAGCCGAGCTGAAGCATTGCACTCTGGCTCTTTGAGTCTAACTTTTTGTTGTCTCCACTACTTCTACATTGGGTTTCTCATTAATATGAGACAGTATGAAAATTGTGAGTGAGAAAGGAAGTTCTTTAATTGTTTGCAGCAAACAGCAAAATCTGTCTTTCTGTGGCATCAGTGCAGAACACAACCACTAACATCTCAAAGGAATAATGAAAAAACAACAGCAACCAACATATTACCTCACATCACAAACATTTTCATATAAATATGTATTTATATCTTATACCGGATGGAGAGCCTCCCAAAAAACGATGGTGGATGCAAGTCATTAATGGGTATTATGTGAAGCACCCATATTATTATCCATGTGTGGAAGTATGAAAATCACCAGAAGCATTGCTGGCTACTTGTTCTATATAGAGAATATTCAGCAGAGAATAATGTGACAGGTTACATAAAGTACCTTTTCCCCCTTGAGCAAATTAGTTACTTTCCAGTAGGAGATAAGCAGAACATTTAGTCCTCTTATAAAATTCCCATCGCTTCCTTGTCCTGGTTTGCTCATACATATGCCCGAGTACAGCTCTAGGATCTGATACTCTCCTCTCTGTAATGAAACGCTCAATCACGAACTTTTAAACAACAGTGTAACAACAGTTCAGCAGAGAAACAAACTCTTTCTCTTTGTTTCCCCAATAATTGAAGGCTATAAAAAGAAATGGCCCAATACAGTTCACGAGCTGTGAACATGAAAGAAGGAAGCTCCATGCTCAGGCTATTTTTAGAGTAAGTTCACTGGGTTTGCTGGTGGGCAATGTGACGTGCAGCAGCAGAACTGATAAGTTACTTAGTGCAGCATATCAACGAAGGACAGTTTTTAGCAGCCTAAATTACCAACCATTAATCTGAATGAAGATCTACATATACTATATGGCCAAAAGTTTTTGGACAATTTGACCATTTCATTCATATGTGCTTGTTGAAGATATTTCTCCAAAGATGTAGTCCTTTGCTGTTATAATAACCGCCAATCATCTGGGAAGGCTTTCTACTAGATCATAGTATGCTTAGTAGGCTTTTTACTAGATCCACTCATGGCGAAAGCTTTCTTCTAGCTCTACTAGAGCAGAACTGCTGGGATTTGTTCTCATTAAGCTATAAGAGCATTACTGAGGTCAGACAGTGATGTCAGGTGAGGAGGTCTGGGGTTCAGTCGATGTTCCAGTTCATCCCAAAGCTATTCAGTGGGGTTGAGGTCAGGGCTCTGTGCAGGTCAGTCGAATTTTTTCACTCCAAACTTGGCAAGCCATGTCTTTATGGAGCTCACTTTGTGCACAGGGGCATTGTCATGCTGGAACATGTTTGGGCCTCTTAGTTCTAGTGAAGGGAAATTGTTACCCTACAGCATGCAAAGACATTCTATACAATTTTGTGCTTCCAGCTTTGTGGTAACATTTTGGGGAAGAGTGGATCATGGAGCTTGAAGTGCTGCCTTTACTTGCTTGTGGATAAAGTGCAGAGCAGAGGACAGGGTTGCACCGTAATTTAACATTGCATCATCACATGCTGTAGCATCAGGAAGAAGAGCTGTCACAGGCCCAATTCCTGCGTGTGGAGGTCTTCCAAACAGTATCCCAAAGGGGCTAAGCCCATCCTAAGCCTGCTTCAGAACAGCATTTACTCAATCTGTTTTTTAGTGTCATATTTTCTCTCTCTACCGCCCCACCACTAGCTGGATGATATGCACAGTGCTGCTTTAAGTCAGTAACCAAATATTCACCCACCTACTTAAGGGCATGGCTCACAAAAGGTGTGCAATTATCACTGGAGATTATCATTATCACTACCGTGTCTGAGTCCTGATTGGACGTAGGGACGTGGCCTTCTCTAACTTCAAACCTCAACCCAGAATATGAGTTGCGCAAACATCATAAACAAAATTATTATAATAATTTTTTTTTAGAGTAATTAGAGAAACCAATGCTTTATCGCAGCTATCATTCCCCATTTTGAGGCATGGTCCCTGCCATGCGCCACTCGATTTTTACCTGTCTCTGGGTCACGTGACGCAGACCAGTCCACAAGAAGGATCAGAACTGGGTTTTCCAATAGAACATCTTTCAGGTCGACTCTAGGGGAGCAGAGTTCTTTAGTCACACACAGTCACACACAGTCATGTGCGTCTCCGTCTCCTTCTGTTGGAAGAATAGTAGCAGTTTTAAGGACAGTACATCATTTTATAGTGACCGTTGGCATATCTAGTAGTACAGTGTTATAGCGCAACCACTGATGGGTGGACAGGTGTGAGGTTCAAGCATGAGTAATGACAGTTCATGTGGAACCAACAGGTTCAATTGAGAACAAGCTGTCCAACCTGTCACATATGCCATCAATCTGAGCGGTGCTTCTAGAATGCAATAGCTTAGAATGAAAGTTCTGCGATGCGAACACATACCTAGGATAGAGAGAACCTGTTTCTTTATCAGGGGCTTGGGAATCTTCTGGACTGCAGATACTCTGTCAGCTGAGAGTTTCTTTCCATTTGCAGAAATGTCATGCCTTAGAAATCTCACTTCATGTTGTACATACTGTAATTTGGATGCTGCAACAATTTAATGGTGTCAGTTTCACACTATGCCCTGGAGAAAGTGGTAGAGGTGCTAAGCTGACCCTTAGCATTTGGTTGTATATCGTTACTGACTCTCAATTCCCTGAACACAAGCGAGTAAAAGTGTAAGGACGTCCATCAAATATGAATGCAAATTAAAACTCACTGTCTTTATCAAGAGATATACTGAAAAAATGCATGAGCTAAATCTACGACTGAAAACCGTTCGCTATTTGCTGGAACCTGGCTTAATATAGTGTAAGAATTTGGCACGTCTTTAGCTCTCTATTTGACTGCAGCATTAACTGCTTGCAAATCCTTGTACAAATCTCCATTCATCAAGTTGTAGGGTTTTTTTGTTGTTTTCTTTTGCTTCTCACACTGGAAATATCGGAGTGCGCACCAACGAATCAGGACAGGGAACAATGACTCCTGCTTTTAGTAGTGAATTAAATACTGGCCTAATTCCCTCAATAGCTTCTGATTTAAGAGAGTATTTAGATTGTCTGGGCCTAAAGTCAGATTCGCGCGTGATCACGATTGGTGGTGCACTTCTAATAAAGCCTACATCATGTTTCCCTTGGGCCCACAGCCTGAGAGGCACCTTCTTCAATTGTGGATGTGTCTCTAGGTGTGTGGGGCTTGTCCCAAGGTTCAGAAACATTCTCTTGTCATGAGAAATAACATCCCAGTTAACCTTGCACATTTCCTGAAATAGTTTTTTTTTTTATAAATTCCCAGCATCAGGCTGTACCACATGTTGGTGATGGGTTTCTGTTCCGAATCTGTAATGTCCCCACTCTCACATAATCTGACCCACAGTCCCACGTCTTTCTACTGTTTGTTCATTATTTTGGCTAATGAGACGTGGGACGGAAAATGCACGCAACTGCGTGTCACTCAATTTGACTGAACATGCACAAAATTTGTCACCAATATAGGTACAGCTCTTCACTGTCTGGGATATCCATAAACCATTCTCTCTCAAAATTAAAGTCTCTTCTTCTTTGATGCACTTGCACTGTGCAATGGAAGGACAGAGGGCAGCAGAAAATCTACATAGTTGTCCTTCATCTTATCATGTGCCATCGTCAAGACACAAGCACAGGCTCTGGACTTGTTATGCATGGACATTGATAAACACAGAGCTCTGTTTCTTTAACAAATGGAGTTCCCAAAGATGAGTCATCAGTTATTGTTACTCCCTGAGGTGAGGACATCAAATTTAAGTGTAAAACACACATAAAGTCCCTGCCCAGAAGACGAACTGGACATGAAGACGGAATTAGGAACTGGTGGGTTACTCTTTTCCCTTTTTCACATTCACTAACTAGCGGTTCAGAGAAACGTTCTAGTACTGAATGTCCAGTCACACCCATGGAGTGCAGTAACCGTGAACTCATTTTCAGCGATTCATTTAATTCGCAGTCTTTTATTACTGAATATGTTGCTCCTGAATCTACCAAAAATGTGACACTTTGTCCATGAACTACAAGAGATATACATGGTAACTGTGTAAAAGGAGAGGCATTATACTTTAAAAGGTTAAGGGTCATGACTGGTTCAGACATTTGTGAATTATCAGTCTGACTAATGTTGGATATGGGTGTGTGCATATATTCCTGTTCTTTGTGAGCTAACTGATAGTTTGGGTGTCCGATGTCACCTCTTCTATTCTCAGGTGCCTCACTCTTCCCTTAGCTCCGCCAGTCAGTTCGCTTCTGCTCTGGACAGTCTCTTGCAAAATGTCCAACTTAATAAAACATGTCAAGTTGTATCTATGGGGGTTACCACCTGGCCTTCCTCGTCCTTTTGGCTTTCCTCTGCTCTCCATCTTTCTTTGCCATGCCTCTCATAGGAGCTTCTCCACATGGATTGCATATCATTTTACCTGAGTCAGATTTCCAATGTCCCAGGTAATGCGTTGACATTTTACGAGAGCAACGATCTCTGGTTTCATACCATTCATGAAGCTGTTTCTGAGATGTGCTTCACATGCCGTGACTTTGGTTGCTTGTCCATCTGCCAGTGCTACTGGCTTTAATTTACATCATGGACTTCAGTGAGATGAGATAGATACCGGGACACAGTCTCTGAATCTTGTTGTTTACACTTTGCTTTTTTTTGTCATGTCCATTTGCACAGGAAAGGTGTTCGTCAGGCTCTGCTGGAGCAGGTACTCTGTACCTTGCGTTGACTTCATCATCCCACTGTGGGTTGATCAGGCAGACATCGTTCTCTGGGAATTCACGTGAAACCTTGACCCAGTCCGTGCCAAGTTTTGCTATGAGCAATCATCATAGTTCATGAGTGATGGGTCTGAATTCTCTGCAGAATATCTGAGGTTCATCCCCAAACAGTCCTCCTTCTTCACAGAGCGCCGGCAGATGCGTCATGCTGCTCATAATGTCCTCCAATGTCCAGGGTCTGTGAACTAGCATAGGGCCTCCTTCTCTGGCCACTTCTAGCATTGGGGCAATTACCACGGCGTGCATTGTCCCTTCTCTGTCCGATTTTGTTGATCTAAAACCCTCAGGCAGCAATGTTGTTGGTCCCTTCACTTGGGATCTCGTGTGTAACGCCACCAGTGAAGATATGACGGCTGGCGGATAGTTTGGTGAGGGTTGGTGGAGTTGCGTAGGCTGGGCCGCTTCATTGTGAGGAAGTGCCTCCGAAACTGCAAGTTCCACCCTCCTTACTGGCTGTGACGTCGCGGTGGGGCGGAGTCCAGGTCGAGATTGGCTTTCTGCAATTTAGCACACTGAGAGACAGATGAGGGCCCTGCCTGACATTTTGTTCTCTTTTATGTGCCTCACTCTGCCATTCAGCAAATGCCTTCCAGGAATAATTCCTCTTCTTTGCTTTCAAATAAAATGTCTGTTGTTCTAACTGTCTGAGACTAAAACTACCTTTTTCTGGGAAAGCATTCTTTAACCCATACATCATATTGCTTCAAACATCCTTCCCCATAATTCACACGCATAAACGTGATATTAGGATCGACATATGAGCACCCTGTACATACCATAGCCTGTGTTTCAGGATGTGCTTTGCTACATGGTTTTCCCATATTTTTCTTTTCTTTACAGCGTCTACAACTTTCAAAGTTTTAATCAATTTAACCTGCTATGAAAATCAAGTGAAAGTGTTCTCGTGCACAGACAGAAAAGGTTGAAAATGTGTGCCAAATCTCCAGACATTCAATTAATCATATAAGCTATAGGTTCAATAGAGCAAACCTTAAGAATGTAGAAGAGTTTACCTGTGAGGACGAGTCCACATACAGCAAT
>JAFFST010046336.1:35742-61831 GCA_022414735.1 Noturus placidus | reverse complement strand
TATATATATGAAACGTAGAGCCTGACACACTTCTGTGTACTGATAAGAAGCAGTTGGAGGCAGTTCAAACAGACTTTGTTTTAGGGTCTTGGAAGATGTGCAGACGAACCTTGGACAGAAGAACATGTTTGTGTCTCTGTAAGCAGATAAACATTCTGTACTGATCTCAGTGACATGACAAGGCCTTCTTCGGCGTTATCCTCCGATGAACATGAACAGAAACAAAATTATTACAAAGTCAAAATGTATCATTTCGCTCGCACATGTCACACACGAAACACTTACGAGAGTCAAATTAGCGCTACGTAATCAAGGCGTAAGGATTTGCAGCTCAGAAAAGGTCATTTCATACAGAACAATGAACTCTATATTTGTAAAGAAATAAATAAATAAATGGATAAATAAATACTCAGAAAAGCCCCAGCACTAAACAAACAGTACCATTCCTTGTTGCTGAGTTGGTATTCTCAAGTGTACAACTTTTGTTCCTGTAATATATCTTTTAGCTTGAAATGTGCACTTTCAAAGCTTTAAAAGGTTTAATTAGGCTCCTTTTAAAGGTTTTTATTTGTATTTTTTATTTTTTATACACTAAATCGACATTTCCAGATGAAAGAGACGCATATTAAAGGTGCAAAAGGTGAGAGCACCAGTCCAAACAGTGACAAGGAAAGGTAGATTTTGAAATGGTCCAGCCCTTGATCTCAACACAGAAAAAACGCATGAATGGTTTCTCCGCGCGCTCCCGTCTCGCGCAGAGAAGCTGAGAGGCGGAGAACGGGCTCGCGCATGGAGCTGGGAGCTGTCCCAGGAAAACACAGTGCTGAAACCTGCAGGGCGAGCGCGAGCTAACCGGCTTAAACACCGCGCGTGCTAAACACGCTACACAAATCCCGTCCGGTGGATTGTGCGAATCGTGAAGTGGAGCGTGAAGAAGCTAAACCCCACGCGCGGATTCCGGGGCGCATAGAGAGCTTCACATACACAACGACGATAGTGAAGAACGGAAGGTAACGGTGTGTCCCCCCCTCCAGCTCCTCCACCATCCCCACCCCCACCGAAACCCCTCTCCATCTTTCTTTGATGACGGTAGACTCATCTCTCACGCGCTAAAGCGCTGGCTTGATTGATTGATATCTGATATGCTCTGGACTGCGCGAGCCTGCGCTCCGGATCGCCTAGCGCTCCCGAGACCCTGCTCGAACCGACGGGCGTTTGAGGGAAGACCTTTACGGATATTAGGACCTACACGTGTCACGGCACGAGAGAGGCAAAAAATGTCAAATGGGTGTGGAGGATCCGGTCAACAGCCCGGGATTCCGTTCCTGTTACCTGCGTGACACCGAACCGGACCGCTGCCTGAGTCAGCTCGTGCACATCATTCTCTTCGCTCGTGCTGCCGCTTCAAGTCTGACCAGGAATCTGATCGCCATGTGTGTGGCTTATTATCATTGTGCTGGGGTTTTTTTTTTTTTTTTTGAAGGACACAATTTTAAAAGAACACAGCAGCTCGCTGTTCTATTGGGCCTAGCTAATCCATGTTCTCGTTCTGGGTTTTATTAGAGTTATAAATGTCGCGTGCAAATACATTGGTCTTTTGTGAGCTCGCAGCCTGTCTCAGGGTGTAATTAGTAAGGCAGGGAGTCGAACCAAAAAGAGTCGACACTCTTTATGGAGTCGATTCCATACGATTAAAAGGAAAAACAGGAGCAATTAAAAATAATAAATAATAAATAAAATAAAGAAGGTAATTTAGCTTATAAATTATGTTTCGGGCCAAAGTGTCATTTATTCATTATGAAATGTTCAAATGAGGGCATGTCAAGTCAGTAAATGTCAAGATATATTGTTCAAACCGTCACAGAATAATAATAGTGCATTTTATAAGCATTCTTGATTAATATTACATGAAAAAAAAAAAAACAAAGACATAAAAAATCCCCCAAGATCTCATGCCCTGTCCCGTGTTCTAGTTGTGTTTTAATTGAGAAAATTGCTGTATTGTGTGGAATCGATTCCAGGAATCGATTCCTTTGACTAGCGACAGCTAGAATGAAATACGGAGTCGACTCCGGAATTGAACAGCCCTGGAGCGCGCGACACGTCAGTGGTGGACCGTTATGTGTGTAGAATGTGTAGCCCGGTTCGAACAGAAACATTCTGATGAAAAGCCGTTACATGCATTAGGTGTTTAATTTGAACCACTCTAGCTAACCGTAGGGGTGTGAACAGTGTAACCGATTCGCGTCCGGTATTGTGACTTAACCGGGATAGTTTGCAACGCTAAACGGTAAGGTGTTTTCTCTCTGCACCTCGTCCATCGTTAACGCGAGTAAAAACGGGCACATGTGGTGCGCTGTCGGTGTCGGTGTTGGATGGTGCAGGAGTTCGCTGAGCCGTTTACCGATGCTGCGGCGCGAGGGAAAGCAGAGAGGCCGCCGCTGTCGCGTCTTGTTCAGTGACCTGAAGGCTTTACTACTCAGGCCACCACCGCCACCGGTTCCGTCGGCCATGAACGGAGCGCCGAGCTCCCACATCGCTTCTCCGGCGGAAAGGGCGCGTGATGAGGACGCCGCCGCCGCTGATGCTGATGCGGATGCTGAGTGGGCTGGAGACGCGGAGCGGGGCGCCACGGAGAGTCCGGACGGCGGCAGCTCCAGCGAGGACTGCACCAAAGAAAAACTCGACGAGAGAGCGAGTCTGGAGAGCTGCACTGACAGCGGAGCGCGCACACCGCTGTGCCGGATCTGTTTTCAGGGCGCAGATCAGGTAAGAGGGCCTTAAAATACACACGCACGCACGCACGCACGCGCGCGCGCGCACACACACAACATCCTCATTCACTTCTAGAGTGGCATGGCATGTTTTTGGGAGGAAACCAGACAGCACAGAGGAACAGGGAGAACCTGTGAAACTCTGCATGGACAGTAACCCGAGTTCAGGATCAAAGTGACCACAAAATACAAAGGAGCTCCAAAACAGTCCAAATGACTGCATTTGATATTTTCGATGTGCTCAAGATATGATCAGGTGACAATCAGGTACGCAACAAAAGACATCAGCACTATCTAAAGATAGTGTCTTACTGTAATTCAGTGAGAAAGCCTGCTCATAGTGGCTACTACTGCTGTTTCCAATTTAAAGCAAAGACCTGACCATAAAGAGTGGCCGGAAAACAGACCGTAGAACCTTTGAGCCCAGATCCTTCATCCATCCATCCATCCATCTTCAACCGCTTACTTCTTTTCAGGGTCACGGGGAACCTGGAGCCTATCCCAGGGAGCATCGGGCACAAGGCGGGGTACACCCTGGACAGAGTGCCAGTCCATCACAGGGCACAATCACATACACACTCACACAAAGTAATAAACACTGGGGCATCTGTGCTGTTATACTAGCACAATAATGAGATCCTCTCTCTAGCTGAGTTCTCCGTACTCTCAAATTCCACAACAGTGGTTTTATGAGACTGATATTTGTCCTTAAACTCTGCCATGTGCTGGAGAGTCGCTGATCTCATTATACGTAAAGGTTAGCGCGCTGGATTTCATGGCATATGTCTGACTATAATATACGCACTCTTTGTCTGGCATACTATGGATAAGTGTGTATGGATTTATGTTCACTTATATTGTTTAGAATTGAACATCTTTGGACAAATCCTGTACATTTATTCATTTAGCAGACACTTTTATCCAAAGCGACTTACAGAGCACACTCGCACACCAATGGTAGCAGAGCTGCATGCAAGGTGCTAGCTTGCCATCGGAGGCAACTTAGGGTTCAGTGTCTTGCCCAAGGACACTTCGGCATGGGATCACCCGGGCCGGGATTCGAACCACCAACCCTACGATTAGTGGATTAGTGGACAACCCGCTCTACCGACTGAGCCACAGCTGTAACACACGCGGTCCGAGGTTTTTCCAGTTCCCCACTCACAACGTTAGCTCATAGCTACAGTTAGTTTATATGTTCTGTTTGATACACGAACATATAACCATGGTTTCATCTTATCCCGTGTTATACGACATCCGTATAAATACATTGCGAAGAAAGTTGAAGCTTGGAAGGAAGTAGCAGAGATCGTTGGTGCCTGTTATGTAGCTGGTAAAGTTTGCTTACTTTGCTTATCTGACAATGAAGCTAGTACGAAGCCTAGCACGTAACTTGTAACTCAGACAACCAAATTTCACACTGATTAATGTCGTTTCTACAACAGTCACTAATTCGATTGGCCGAGCGGTGTTCCAAGTGTGCTTATAGTTACTTTAATCACACTGGGACGTTTCACTGTGTGTATAACTCCACTCATCTGTGAATTCCACTTCCTAGTTCGAAACAGTTACTACATCATCAAACGATACATTTTTTCATGAATGTAACTTCTGGCTTCAAAATATGAAAGCTCATGAGACGAAGATGAAAATGAAGAAGGGACACTAATTTAACCAGAAACACCTTTAACAGGAATGTATGAATCAACGTGAGGTAGCTAGCCGAAGTGCAGTGCTATAACGTGAGCGTGGCGCCTACTAGTGGAGGGAAAAATAACATTGCGTCCGAAATACCACTTACTAAATTTTTTTTGTTTATAGAATTGTTGCATAAAAGCAATATCACATACACGCAGATGTGCGGTTATACTGAATATCGACACGGCTATGATTCGCTGTAGGCACAAAGCTGCGTATAACCACACTCTTGCCCATGCGATATTGCTTAAATGTAATAAAGTAATTAGTTACTTATTTCGATTTTGGCCACTAGCATTTCTCACATGAACAAAAAAACAAAAAACAAACAAACAAAAAAACAACAACACTTCACGCCCATAAGTGACTCCAAGCAGCACGAGGACTTCTCATTTGCTAGTTAGGGCAAACATAGGGCAAAATAATCACCATACATTATGATACATCGAGTCGTTTATAAGGATAATGGTCAATATTTATCATGCTGTTCGGTTTATTGATACCTCTGGTATTTACAAAAGAAGTTCATTGCAATATTAATATTATATGGCCATATGATATCCCACGCCTAGCACCAGCAGGATATTTCTCTCTGGTATCCATCAGTGTGTGAAGTGTGTTAGAGCTCTGGCTGGCGGCTGATGGATGGTTCTTTGTCTATAATGAGAGCAGTCCAGGAAGCAGATGGGTCTGTTAGAAGACTCTCTCTCTCTCTAACAGAGGTGTGTACGTGTGCGAGTGTGTGGGTGTGCGTGTGTGTGCATTTGTCAGACCTTGATTCACTCCATTTCCTATATCTCTATCTTCCTTGCTCTATCTCTCCTCAAGCGCCCGTGGTTCAAACAAGGACGAGTGCTTTATAAATGGTCCACCACTCGTATCCCAAACACGGGCAGGAAAATACGGAAAGGTCCTCTGCTTGCAGCGTGACGCACACGGGGCCAATTACATGCTACGGAAAAGGAATAACGCTTTCCTTTATCTGCCCTCCCTCCTGCTCATCATGAAGAGAAATCCACCCTGGGCCCACTCCGGCCATGTTTTTAATGAGGGACAGAAAAACGAGAGAGAGAGAGAGAGAGAGAGAGAGAGAGAGAGAGAGAGAGAGAGAGAAGACTGATAGGAGAGTTCTTTAGTAAAGAGCAAGTGGAAATACACAGTAGTCTTGCTGGAAGACCATCATGTCTGCACAGCTTCAATCACACTGTGATAATTAATTAATCGTGTCGTTAGACATGCATTGTCCAGCAGCACACTTCCAGCAAGAATTAATAGTCTGAAAGTCCTAACCGTGTAGGGGTACGGAAAAAAAGCTGCTCAGAACATGGATTAAGGAATACTTCATGCCAAAATATTCATGAATGAAAGGTTGTTAGAAAGCCAGTTAGAAGGATCTGGGCTGTATGATGCCTTCTAGCCTCTAGTTTGGGGTGAAGCACCATATTTTCCAGGCTTCCAGTCTCTCTGGACACTGAAACGCAACTATGAATTCTGTGCATTGGGAAAAAATATCTATATAAACATTGCTTTGTTGTAGAAATTGCATTAGTGCACCAGGCTTTTTGTTTGTTTGTTTAATTCTAGTTTATGTTTGTATTGCTTCTACATTGACAAGCCATGGCATTTTCTATAGATCTTAACTCCTCTTTTGGGCCTGGAAAATATGTCTGTAAGGACATCCTTACAAAGAAGTCATTTTATCAACGTTTACCGTTTTAACCGGTTGTTTTTTCAAGCAAGTGGTTTTGTTTATTTACCTCATGAGGTCTCGGCTACAGCAAACCTACCGTAAAAACACCAATAAGTGGACTAATTGACTAATTCCAAACTGAAAGCACTGTCAGAAATTTAGGTACTCTAATCCAGGGGTCGTCAACGTTTACCAGGCCAAGGACCCCCAAACTGATGGCGAGATGGAGCGGGGACCCCCTAATTATATATATTGTATGAAATTGTGTTATATCAAACTGGTACCAAAACTTTCGCGACCCCCATGCAGTACGGGTCGCGGACCTCCTGTTGAAGACCTCTGCTCTAATCTTTCAAGTACAAATGCTCATCACTGGCATGTTTTGCCTCAAGGGTACATCACTTCTTTCATTAACCTGTGTAAGAAAATGTAGTGCATCTTTAAAATCTTCTACATAATTGCCCTTTTAGATCCGCTTCATTTGTACCTTTGAGTAAAAAAAAAAAATATATATATATATATATATATATATATATATATATATATATATACCTGTAAAAAAATAAAAAGGTCGTTGTTTTTTTCCGATGCTTTATAATTAATCCCACCTGCTAGAGTAGCTGTTGTGTAGTCTGAAAATACAGGAGATTCTTTACATTGTTTTCCAGACTATGGTGCAGCATTGTTTTCAAGGGTGCAGGAGCAGGAACCATCATCTGGATTTGAACTGTGACTTCATGATTCAAGCATGTTGCACAGCTGGATTCCACCTCTATTGCCTTGTTTTTGCTGATATGTTTTTCCAGCTTTGGAGTGTAGCTGTAACACATCAGGAGCGAAAGCATTTGATGTCAATCGATTGATTTTACATTTTGCATGGAGGTCAGAATGTGCATGCATGGAAAAGAAGCAGATCTGATTAGCTTTAAAGAATGTCAGCGATTCTGTTGAAGTCTTCTGGGATATGTCTCTGTCACGGTTGCATGTCTGCATCCAGATCTTTTCACCCATTCCTCTTGGCAAAGTCAGACGAAGGACTGGTGGGGAACAGCAATTTTTGTGCCACGTATTCACAATCAGGTTCTAACACATTCTTGGTTTCGAACCACTTCAGTGGAGCTTTGGCAGTATTCCGCTCCATCCATCTTGGCCTCAACCCAGATCGGTTTCCAGTCCCTGCTGATGAAAAGCATCCGCACGACAGCGACGCTACCACCACCATGCTTCGCTGGTAAGCTAGTGTGAATACGTAGGCCAGGCACTGTAGATATCAAACGATACGTCTGTGTTCTCTTGTCAATTACAGATCTCTTCCTTTCAGTCTGTCAGACAAGGGCACAATTTGTTTAGACAAGGGACTCCCTCTCTCTCACTGGAGCAGGAAAAGTCTCCATCTTATCAAACCCTTCTCTCTCTAGGTACAAATTCCAACTCTGCACTCGCCGGCTGTGGTCTGACTTTTCAGGACAATATATATACACACACACACATATTATATATATATATATATATATATATATACACACACATACACACACACACACACACTGCACCCACTGTTCTACAGCCAGCTGCAGTCAGTCAGCCTACTTGTGTGGGACACAGAACCTGGGGCCAGGAAAAAGGTGGTAAAGAGATAGAAGAGACGCTAATGTTCTCCGACACACTCACTCCTGCCCTCGGTGAACTTCTTATGTAAGATTCAGCTCTGTGCAGCAACACGGTTATTAAGCTTTGTGATGTGTTGCCGAAGGGCTTTCTAGGACTGAAACAGACAATTCTTCTTATCTCTTTATGTTGCTTTTTTAATTCTAACTGACACTGCCTCTGTGTCGCTGCTTGGAGATGAATAGGTTCATAAAGAGGAGAGATAAATGTGATATGAGAAATGTCATAATATCATATCAAGTTTATTAGTGAGCCTAATAATTGTTGCAGAGGCAATTCAGAACACTGTTGGAAGCCGTGCAAAAAATAAAATTGCACTGAGCTCCAACACATCGAGCATTTCAGAAAACCACTTGCAGAAACAGAGCTATTTTTTTCACTTAATGTTAATCAGATGCCTGTGTAATCCGTTGTTACTTTACACAGGCTCAAAAACAGCATGTGTACTAGTGTTTTAGCTTTTGCAATTGCTAAAATCTGAGCTAATAAAGCAAGGCGAGTGCAATGATGAATTTTAACAAAGAAGCTGGATTAACATAATGCTTCGAAACCAAGCACCAAGTCCCTGAGCTGCTTCTCACTTTTCTGCTTCTTCTTGTCTTACTCCTCTTGTTCCTTTATTTCTTTTTGCATTGTCTTCTTGATAAGTCACGGACACGCTAACAAGATGTCACTGTTCCTTGCCTGGTGTAAGTTTTAGGGTGATTCCCACATTTTGACATTTGACATTTCCATGGCCTTCAGTTGTCAGTCCTCATCTGACTGATATATAAAGACTAATTTGCATGTTCAAGTGCTGTTACTGACAGCCTTCAGTCTGTGTCCCTGTATCTCAGTCAGTAGTTGGGGGTGTACCACACTACACCTCTAAATCAGCCTTACCCCATAATGCTAACTTGAAAGAAGTTTGTTTTGAAATCTTTACAAATTTATTAAAAATAAAAAACAAAAAAAAAGCACATGTACATAAGTATTCACAGCCTTTGCCATGACACTCAAAATTGAGCCCAGGTGCATCCTGTTTCCACTGATCGTCCTTGAGATGTTTCTACAACATGATTGGAGTCCACCTGTGGTACATTCAGTTGATTGGACATGATTTGGAAAGGCACACACCTGTCTATATAAAGGTCCTACAGTTAACAATGCATGTCAGAGCACTAACCAAGCCATGAAGTCCAAGGAACTGTCTGTAAACCTCCGAGACAGGATTGTATCGAGGCACAGATCTGGGGAAGGGTACAGAACATTTCTGCAGCATTGAAGGTCCCAATGAGCAAAGTGGCCTCCATCATCCATAAATGGAAGAAGTTTGGAACCAGTCAAATGTTGAAATGTTTCTGTACCCGTCTGCAGAAAGGTTTCTGTACCCTTCCCCCGATCCGTGCCTCGATACAATCCTGTCTCGGAGGTCTACAGACAATTCCTTGGACTTCATGGCTTGGTTTGTGCTCTGGCATGCATTGTTAACTTTTGTTTTGTGTTTTTTTTATTTTTTAAGATTTCAAACAAACATCTTTCATGTTGTCATTATGGGGTATTGTTTGTAGAATTTTGAGGAAAATAATGAATTTAATCCATTTTGGAATAAGACTGTAACATAATAAAATGTGGGAAAAGTGAAGCGCTGTGAATACTTTACGGATGCTCTGTAAATTTAAATGATCAACTGGGATAAGACTTAGCTACAGGATGTAAATCTAGAGGAATAAAATCATCAGGTTAGTGTGTGGAAAACAGCCAGCTGGCCTGCAGGTGAGTCGAGCAGATTGGTTGATTGGCTCACTTGACTCAATTAGATAAAGTGGCCTCATTTCCTGCTCTAATATGCTGCAGCAAGTGCTCCTTCGAACAGGCCTTTATACTGCACACACCATGATTACGATACTAATCATTAATGTTTCAGAGCAAATCAGATGAACAATTACTGCCAAGTGAATCAGATGTAAAGCTTTTCAGATAATCCAGATAATATACCTGTACAACTCTAAATATTTAAAGTAAAATTCCTTTGGTTAAAGGTTCCCTGCATTACCCACAATGCTGTTTGGCTACCTGCTAATAGTGGTACCAGTACGATTTAGCCCTTGCTTCATCTATACTTAGAGAGAGTGATGCAGCGGCGCTTTCACGGCTTCCATCCTACACATGTTGTTCAAACAGATCAGGATCCAAAGTCTGAACTTTCATGCTAAAGTTCAAAGTCATCACGCTCATAATCTCATGCATCACTATCTAGTCAAGCCGAGCCTCTGTCATAGCTCAACGCAACTGCATGATGTTGTAGGTTTGGAGGTTTGATTCCCGACGCGGCCCTGTGCGTGCGCAGAGCTTGCGCGTTCTCGCCGTGCTGCAGGGGTTTCCTCAGAGTACTCCACTTTCCTCCGCCAGTCCAAAGACATGCATTGTAGGCTGACTGGCATTTCCAAAGTGTCCTTAGTGTATGAGTGTACCCCGCCTTGTGCCCCATGCTCCCTGGGATAGTCTCTAGATTCCCCGTGACCCTGTAGGATAAGCGGTATAGAAAATAGATGGATTCACAAAGCACATCCCAAGGAATTTACAATAACTATTCACTGAATGGACAAAACTTTGTGGACACCTGACCACCATTCCCATATGTTTTATGGTCAGGTGTCCACAAACTTTTGGTCATATAATATACACAGTACAAGGGAACAGTTCTCAGTTTATGCACCTTATACCATAATCCTCTTAAGTGAAGTGTGTTGCTATAGGAAATGCTGTCATTCACACATACAAATACATCCTCAGAATTTTCTATAAGCACTGCCAGACTGTCAACCTGGAGTCTCCTGAATGCTCAAATCTTCTCAAAGAGAGATGAACATGAAGTACTCTAGCACTCTTTTACCTGATTTCTCTCTGCCTTATAAATGTCTTTGCTTACTAGGATATCCGTGTAATCTGTCCTTTTAAGTTTTAATTCACCAAAACAACACAACCAAACCTAGTGGTTAGCACGTTTGCCTCACACCTCCAGGGTCCATGGTTCGAGTCCCGCTGGGGCCATGTGTGTGTGGAGTATGCATGTTCTCCCTGTGTTGCGGGGGTTTCCTCCGGGTACTCCGGTTTCCTCCCCCAGTCCAAAGACATGCATGGTAGGCTGATTGGCGTGTCTAAAAGTGTCCGTAGTGTGTGAATAGGCATATGAGTGTGTATGTGCCTTGCGATGGACTGGCACCCTGTCCAGGGTGTACCCCGCCTTGTGCCCGATGCTCCCTGGGATAGGCTCCAGGTTCCCCGTGACCCTGATAAAGGAGTGAGCGGTAGAGGATGGATGGATGGATGGATGAACACAACCAAACCATCACCAACCAGCTGCTCATCATTTAATGAAGTATATGTTGCAGTGCTCAGTGCCACAACCACAAACATTAACAGAACATATGAACATTATTCTCTGAAAGGTCATGGAGTTGTCCTGAATCCTTAAAATACAACAGGGATAGAAGCAGGGATAGAAGCAGGGATCAATAGTGAAGTGGTAGCTCAGCGCTTAAGACATTGGATGTCTGATCAAAAGGTCGTGAGTTCAAAATCCCAGCACTGCCAAGCTGCCACTGTAGGGCCCTTGAGCAAAACCCTTGACCCTCAACTGCTCAGTTGTATTAATGAGATAATTGTAAGTTGCTCTGGATAAGGGCGCCTGCCAAATGCTGTAATGTAATGTAATGTAATAGTGAGGTAACCGTATGACCCACCATTTAAGCTCATTGTCTGTTTGAGGCACAAGGCAAGACCTGAAGCTTTAACAGATTATTGATTGTTGAGCCCCAGAATGTGATGTTTAGTATAGCTAGGTGACCTCTGGTATCATCATGGGTGGGGTCACAAGGGCAAATTTGCAGGACATGCCCCTGCAAGTGTATTATTATTATCTTTCCTTCCCTTCTTCCTTCCTACCTTTGACACTTTTTTCATATACATGTTATTGCATAAATTGAAATAAATCTAGGTTCTTGGAAGAAAGGGTTCCACCTAGCACCCTGTATGATTCTTTGGACCATCTCTTTTTGGGAAACCTTTAAAAGTTCCATGTAGAATCCAACAACTGATGTTTAAAACTATTTATAAGAGTATTTATAAATACAGAGGTTTTGAATATATTATGGTTTTATCATTTTATGTTCTGTCAAACCTTAAAAAAAAAAAAAAAAAAAAGATTCAGCAGGCTTACATTGTACTACAAGAGAAATCATGTCATCTGGCGTCTGATGTCATCCGATAACACAAAACTCGTGCTCCAGCAAGGAGACAAGAAAGAATATGGACACAGAGGACAATATTATACAAATGTTCAATTAGTCCCGCTTCCTTTAAATGTTTTTCTTTTATTCATTCATCATCAGTAATCACTTTATCTTGGCCAGTGTTGCAGTGGATCCAGAGTCTATTCCAGGAACACCGGGCGAGAGGCAGGAATACACTCTGGAGGGGACTCCAGTCCACTGCAGGGAACCATGCACACATTCATTCACACCTAGGGACAATCAACATAGCCAGTCCAGCTACCAGCATGTTTTTGGAGGTGCTAGAAAACAGATCCCAGAGGAAACCCAGACAAACATGGGAAAAACAGGGAAAAGTCCGCACAGCAGATAAAACTGGGATTGAACCTAGAACTGTGAGGCTGCACCACAGTAACATTGGATGTTTTTGTGATCTCTCAGTAACAAACTAGTTTCTAAACTTGTGCATGTCGAGAATGTCACATGAAATTGTGCCAAAAATCATGCAAAGTATGCCCAGCTTTAACTGTGCTTCATAGCATAAATGGTCTGTACTTATATAGTGCTTTTATCCAAAGCGCTTTTCACTGGTTCTCATTCAACCATTCACACACACTCACACACCAATGGTGGCAGAGCTGCCATGCAAGGCGCTAACTTGACATCAGGAGCAGCTTGGGGTTCAGTGTCTTGCCCAAGGACACTTCGGCATGTGGAGTCATGTGGGCCGGGAATCGAACCACCAACCCTACGAGTAGTGGACAACCCGCTCTACCAAATGAGCCACAGCCACAACATAAAGTCAGACGGGCAAATTCCATGGTGTTTCTTCAACATCTCTCTAAAACCTCTCAAGGAACTGAAGGACAAAATATGCTCATCAGCTATTTGGCGCTCAGTAACCATGCACAGACATTGCCATGCACCTGATAGATAGTACATGTAGCCTGAAAAACCTGTCAGATTGACTGATGTTGATTGTCAGAAAGCTTATTTCCTAATATGGGAAACCTAATGCCCTCCCAACAAAATAAACAAGGACAACAAAAACCCAAGACCAATGCAAGACTGTCCATTTCTGAATTGAAAGTAGGGTGGGTTATATGACAATTAATGGCACTTTTTTTTTTGTAGTTCTATATAGTCGAGCTTCTTCCCCAACTCATCAGCTATTCATGAGTGAGCCAGGCATGTTACAGCAAAGAAACAAAATTCTGCAGTCCAGGGGTTCCCTTAAAGCTGTAAACCACTGGTTATATTTTATGAAGACATAAAATATAAAAATCCCAATGTGCAGATGAGACTTTGGGTGAGATCCAATCAGCATTAATGCATTTACATTCACTTAATGACGAAAAAGAAGTATACCGCTTCAATGGAAAGTGAAACAAACTGCTCTGAGCAAAATAGCCTTGAGCAGTCTGGACCTTGAGTACGTCTAGACTTTACTGTAGTTTACATTTGAAGTGATAAAAGTAGGAGAAAAAATGCAGTAGCAGTTGGTCTCCTTTGTTAATAATTTTGTATAATAACCAAGTTGGAGTTAAATAAAAGGAACAGTTCAAACACCGATGCTAGTGGGTAACAGTGAAGAAAAATAATAGTTATGTTAAATCTGTGGATCTGAAACTGCAGGTAATGACCCCATGTGGGATCGCTTGATTACAAATGAGGTCATAATAAGTTCCGTGCCTCCTCTTTTGCATTATTCATTCATGTTACAAATTAATACCATGAATATCTAACCATGAAGACAGCTTTTGTGTGCTACTATTTTGAAATGTTATTGGGGGTCATATGCAAACATGCCACATTTCAATTAACAGTGCTATTTTAGGTAGTTTAGGCTTTTTTGACTCTCCTGTTCCTCGACAACACTGAGTCACTCAGACTGTCACATCAGTCACATCAGTCAAGAAAGCAAACACAAAAATATGCAGAAATATTTATTGAATATGGATTTACAAATCCTAAATGATAAATCTGGAATATAGGATGGTCACATCTTGAAGTTGCAGAAAATTCATAATGTCCGTTTGGGGACGGACCCCCAAAAGGGTTTGGGAATCACTGTGTTAAATGGTAACAACAGAAACAGGTATTGGATTAATGTTTTGCAGTGGTCATGTGCAGGATTTGTTGGTAAATCCTTAGCAATTAGTATTGTACAAAAAAAAATTTACACAAATATTATTAAATTAATGTTAGTTCATTCTTGATCTTTTCCTACAATACAAGTTCTCCCCCATGGTGTCCCATCTCAGTTCCTATGAACATGGACTGGTTGCACCAGCAGGCCTTATGGTCCTGAGTCTGTAGTATGTTTCCTAGGTAACAGCGGTTTTTTCCATAATTAAATCTCAAGACCTGACCTACTGTACCTTGTTCAGACTTGCAGTGGTCAAATGATGCTTTCCTGGATATGTACAGTAATGTGCAAAAGTCTTATGCACATGCAAAGAAATGCTGTAGAGCAAATATGCCTTCAAAAATAATGAAATTCAATGTTTCTACATTAAAAATACAATAAAGAACAGTAAATAGTAATAAATGAAACAAAGACAATGTTTGTTCTAATGACCATTTGCTTAAAAAAATTGTAGTCTCAGGTACCTGAGCATCTTGCAGAACCTGCCACAGTTCTTCTGGTGATTTTGACTGTTGCACTTTTTCTTATTCTTATCTGAAAAGTGGTCTCTTACGTAATATACTGCTTTCTTTATTGACATACTAAATTTTTCTGTAACATTTTATTTTGTGTTGGAAAACTAATGTTTAGAAATCTAAAACATTTTAAGATAAAAATCTATAACAAAGTTTGTACTAAAACGTAGGGTGCTAAAACTTTGGCACGATACTGTACATTCACATTTTCAGTGGCGTTATGCAGGATATATAACAAATATATAACAAATATATATAACAAATGCATCTTTTCTTTCCTCTCGTTATTACTTCGTCATGTAGATAATCTGACGGTCATTTGCAGAAAAATTCAGTCAACAGGTCAAATTTAAGAACGTTTCTACTGCTAAGACTTGCTGGAGAATCTGGCATGTGGTGTTGTCCAAAAGCACACGTCTTGAAATAATGGTAGAAGTTCCTTTTATAAGATCCACCACATGCTTCAAGCTGATAAACTCCAGTCCTTTAAAGCTACAAGGTGTAGGATTTTTGGATTTCACTTCACTGGTTGGAAATGCTATTGCATGGAAGCTATTTTTCTTTCTTTCTTTTTTCACTTTGGTCTTGGCCAAGTCCAAGCCACCAGCCAAGTCACCCCATTACATGACAGCGTCCAGCCTACGAGACACATGAATCCAGCCAACACATTCTTTTTTTCCCCCGCAAACTACAGTGCAACACACTCAGAGGAAAGCAGATATCCACTCTCTTCCACATACATGAGCTCACAGATATCCCTGACTGCCCACTGTCACTGTGATTGATGCTGTAAGAGAATATGTACAGCCGATTTTGCTCTCTCAGACACTGATGACTGTGGCATTGTTGGGATTCGAAGAACATTCCTTAATGCCAGTTGTCCTGCATTGTCGTCCACCATGCAGACTAATTTGACGTTTGTCAATACACATTCACTTAGAATTTAAATCTCTGTCCCTAACCATGATGCATAGAAGTAGTATAACTAAATAGTAACGACACCATTGGTGTACTAACATACTATTTAGTTTGTAATTTGGAACACAGGCTACGTATTCATGACCGTTCAATATCGAAGAAGTGTTATGAGAATAAAATATCTTCATTTAACACGTCGCAGATACTAAGTACCAGATGACAGTGCAAAACCTCTAGAAGAGCTTGACTTTTAGCTACAGTCAGCTGGTTAGTTCTTATAGTGACTGCATGATCAAGCAGCGGTGCTCGGGCATTGCCAATACATTGCCGCAGTGTAATTGTGCTCATTCTGTAAGATTATAAACCTAGTGACCTACTGTTAGCTAGCTAGTTAAAATATAAGCAAAGGAAATAGATTGTTCTACTGTAATCTTACAACACACTGCATGCACCAGGCTGCATGTAAAAGCTTTCCACAAGGCTCTACGTATCAGAAAGGATAACCGATGCTACTAAACTGCCATAAAGGTATGGGGATGATTGACCATCTAACTGATATGTTCTTAATGAACATACCATTCCAAAACCATGGCCATTAATATGGAGTTAGTCCCCCTTTACGCTTATAATAATCTCCAGTCTTCTAGGAAGGATTTCCACTAGATTATGGAGCGTGGCCGTGGGGATTGTTGCTCATTCCGATACAGGAGCGTTACTGAGGTCAGGTGAGGAGGTCTGGGGTGCAGTCGGTGTTCTAGTTCATCCTATAGGTGTTCAGTCGGGTGGAGGTCCGGGCTCTGTGCAGGACACTCAAGTTCTTCCACTTCAACCTTGGCAAACCATGGAGCTCGCTTCGTGTGCAGAGGTACTGTCATTCTGGAACAGGTTTGGGCCCCTTAGCGTGAGTGACGGGAATTTGTAACGCTACAACATACAAAGTCATCTTATACAATTGTCTGCTTCCATCTTTGTGCCAACAGATGGTCAGTGTAGCTAGAAAATAGTGTAGTATTCTCAGGAGTCACAGAGTTCTCTAGCTAAACCACTCTACATTTATTTCAAGTTCACTTTCTTTGACTTGCAAGGTTGTGTCATGTATTATACACATTACAGTCTGTGTACGAAAAAAGCTATTGGGCCAAACGAGTACAGCACGGTCACTATCTACTTTTCAATAAAGAATGTGCTCGGAGACAGATTCTCCATAAGGAGTGTTTGTATTCTCATAATAAAGGCAGTGACAGAAGGATGTACAGTCATTCAGCAAATTGGCTAAAAGAGCTTCATGCAAACACGGCGGCCTTTCTCATGAGTGTTTTTTGTGTCTACCACCCACACACAGTTTACTGAAGGCACTTTCAAGCTGTGCAGTGTTGTCCTGAAGCTCATTTTAATACGGCTGTCGAATAATGGATATTGTGCAAGTGTTTGAAATGCTTTACGTGCAATGGGTGAAGCTTTTCAGGAAATTGTCAGAGCAGGCACACTTAATGTAACCCCAACAGTAACTATTGACCACACAGTGGAAGAAGATCCTCTGATGACAATGGCAGCAAAACAACACTGCTTTCTAACCTTGGTGTTGGTGAGTCACCATATGAAGTACAAAATAGGAATCATTGTTGACCACAGTGGTGCGGCATTGCCACCTCGCAGCTCCAGGTTCCCAGGTTCGATTCTCAGCTCAGGTTACTGGGTTCACCTGGGTTTCCTCCCACCTCTCAAAAACATGCTAGGTCAAATTTCAAGCCACAGACCAATGAGCTCCGGTAATGAGTCATGAGAGTTCAAATCCTGGATTCAAACATTACCAGAACACGCAAGAGTGCTAAATGAGTGTGCTGCGTGTGTTTGTGCAGGGTGAGCTGTTGAGTCCTTGCCGCTGTAGTGGCTCGGTGCGGTGCACTCATGAGCCGTGCCTGATAAAGTGGATCAGCGAGAGAGGCTCGTGGAGCTGTGAGCTGTGCTACTACAAGTACCAAGTCATCGCCATCAGCACCAAGAACCCGCTACAGGTGATCTTCTGCACACCACTGACACATTCAGCTCATAGCCAAAGGACGATCGAGCTCTTTGTAAAAAAGAAAGTGTTTGTGATAGGGTGATAACGTGTAAGTGCGTGTGCTCAGAGGAAAACTCGAGCAACTGATTGTACTATATTCGAAATGGTTTAGACGCTCTTTGACGAGATTAAGCAAAAGACACTCAAACACTTTATGAATAAAATATTACTAAAGATGAGCTGAGATTGTTTAAGCTTGTCTAGTTTGATATATTTCCACAACGTACCTTGCGTTACCGTCTTGTTTGTAGGTGTTTGTAGTAGTCTACTTGGCTTGTCTTTCTGTCTGTTCAGTGGCAGGCGATCTCTCTGACGGTGATCGAGAAGGTGCAGATTGCAGCGGCGGTGCTCGGGTCCCTCTTCCTCCTCGCCAGCATCTCATGGCTCGTGTGGTCTTCGCTCAGTCCCTCGGCCAAGTGGCAGCGCCAGGACCTGCTCTTCCAGATATGCTACGCCATGTACGGTTTCATGGACCTGGTGTGCATTGGTGAGTCGAGGAGCCAGCATACTGTCTGTGTGTGTGTGTGTGTGTGTGTGTTGGAGTTTTTTTTGTGTATGTGTGAGGTTTCATACCTGTTATCCATCACTCTGTGGAAACTAAACACCCATCAACAAAAAAAGAGACATGGTTACTGACTTGTACAAATCAGGTAATGGATATAAAATAGATGAGCAATAAAAAGGGATATATTAAAATAGTATGGAACAGGGTTTCTCAAGAAGTGGATTAGGTATGAGATATCAGTTGTAGAATGATGCTTTACTTGAGTCTTGAGGTTGTTAAGCTTCATAATCAACGGTCAGACACCACGTCCATAACACGAAGATGGAGGGAAGTCCTTCCTCAGACACTAGCTATGAAATCCAGCACCTAAACATGATGGGAACCACAATAAGAATTGAGTGTAGTGGTGAGATGAGACCAATGTTTGGCTATTTTGTGTTCATTGGCACGTTTGGTAAAACTGCATACGAGGAATAGCCCCCAAACTTCCTGTAGGTACGGTCGTGTTTTATTTATGCGTTGGAGTATGTCTAGGAAATCTTTAATTAACATTACCTAGGCCATGCTTCCAAGTTCGCATATTTTCATCTGCCAGGAGGGTTCAACTCGCTGTCGACAAGATATTCACCCTGAGCATACGTCCAAACTGCAAGTGGGTAGTAACTTTCTATAATATTTACCCCGAACTAAAAAAGTGGGACTATCTTTGGTGTGAGCATAAAGACATGTCTCAGCTTATTTCTCAGTTCAAAACACTTTAATTACGGAATGTTGTTCCAACTGTCCCCTCGAGCACCACTGGGATGGTAACAACACATGCACACACAAAGCCCATTTAAGATATGACAGCATAAAAATCTACTGGAAACAAGAAGGAGAAGAAGATGAGGCAGTGGGCGTTATCAAGTGGCTTCATTCTTGGCTATGGATAATGGAGATATTTACACATAAAAGCTGCCAGATTCACTCATCTCGGAACTTAAATGTGCAGACAGACTCGTCTAGACGGAGCAGAGCTCGAATTTAACAACTGCTCAGTCAGATCTTCTCAGCCTGCATATTAAAGTTTAATAAAGCTAACTGAACTCTGACATAACTCAGAGCAGTAGAGCAAAACTCCAGAAGTATTGGCACTCTTCATTTAAAAACATTTTTCACTCATACCAAAGGATAAACTATTTGCCTTTATTCTAATGAAATCTTTCTCTGTCAAAAATAAATGTGCGCATGATCATTGACACCCCTAAGGAATATTTACATCCATTCATCCATTTTCCATTTCGCTTAGCCTACACAGGGTCATGAAGAGCCAGGACCCTATCCCCGGGGACCCACAAGGTTTGGGACACCCTGAACAGGGTGCCAACCCATCGCAGGGCACACTCACACACCCTACACACATCATACTACAATTGAGATGCCAATCAGCTTACAATGCATGTCTTTGGACTGGGGGAGGAAAGCTTCACGCACACAGGGTGGAGGCGGGAATCGAATCCCAACCTTGAAGGTGCAGGGCAAGTGTGCTAGCCACTAAGCCACCATGCCCCCCCACCCCGAATTATTTAAATAAATAAATAAACCCATATTACTTTTCATTTGGTCTTTATCCCCAGGATCTCTGTTGTTACCTTTAACTATAACTTCAAACTCAGAGGGTTTTACTGTGGCTGCATGTTCATCCAGTCATAATCCAGTATGTGGGCATGAAAACACAAAGCAGTCCAAAACCTAGGTGTAAAATCCAGTCTTGCTATCATTCTGTTCCTCTCTGAGTCACCCTTTCGGGGGAATCTTGCTCCTAATTAAATGATAGAATTGTTTATTAATTAAGTGTCAGATGATAATTGCGAATCTGCTTCGCTGTGAGATCTGTGACGAGGGCTACATTACTTGCACGTTTATAAAGTGAGAGAAAACACTAAGAGAGACTTAAGAAAGACCGACAAAAGGCTCAACCTGAGCATGGAGAAGATTTCCTCAAACATAATCGCTTCAAAAAAACTGCCCCACAATCCTCAGGCCACTATAAAGGAACTGGCATGTGTTTGATGACTTCCCCAGCGCCATGCTCTTCTCTGACAGTCGTGTGAAATATGAGGCTTTGACAGACTCACTGTTCTGTATCGTCGTGTCACAGATGGTCCATAAAAACAGATGAGAAATACGGCGAGGGCTTGAGAGGCCGAGGCTATAATACCCACGCACTGATGGAAGGGAAAAGACTCCACTCTATTAGGATGACAGACATGCCTGAATAGACCAGGCACAGCTATTGGATTGAGAGTGGAGGCTGTTACACACTCTTTTTGGAAGATTACAGAGAATAATAATATATTATGTGTACAGGCAGCGAGGAATTTTTTTCTGTGAATAATCTCCGTGGACATGTATTTCAAAGGGAGTGATTAATGACTCATAGGAGGAGTTTTTGGTCTTGCTTAATCAAAAACATGATTTTAGAAAGCAAATGAAATGTTCTGATCATGAAATGTTACTAGTATTAGAACAGGCCTTATGTGGTGATGGGAATTCCCTCCAGGGAAACCCAGAGGGGAAGTCAACAAGGAAGGGTTAAAACTGTATAGGAACACAGCCTGGGTCATCTTACTGGTTGGTGTTTAGGCTCCTGGTGAGTCAGTATTGCATTCTACGAAATACAGAAAAGTAGGGAAACATCTTATGTGAAAGCAGTTGGAATATTATTAAATACACTAACTGCCATTTAAGATTAATTGGAGAACTTACAGAGAGGCATGGTGTTGGAGCAGGTAGCACTGCTGCTTCACAGCTCCAGCATCCTGGGTTCGATCATGAACTTAGGTTAGTAGAGTCATGCACGTTCTCAATGTGTCCATGTGGGGGTTTCTAGTTTCCTCCAGTTATTCCCAAAAACATGCCAGGTGGATTGGTTATGTTTAATTGCCCCTTGATGTGAATGTGTGTACATTGTGCTCTTCAACAGACCGGCGTCCGGTTCAGGGATGCCTCACGCCCAGTGTTCTCTAGATAGAATCTGGATCCACAACAACCCATACCAGGACAAAGAGGTTACTGAAGATAAATGAATACAAAGCATTAGAACAGGCCTTAAAATGCCAATGCCCCTAAGGAATCCCAAATGCGAAGTCATCAAGGGAGTGTTAAAAGTGCTTTTGAACGCAGCCTGTGTCATCACTGTAGAAAAAGAGAAAACAGCCTATGCAGTAGCACGTACACCTCATACTTCCAGGGTTGCGAGTTTGATTCCAGCCGCTGCCCTGTGTGAGGAGTTTGCATGGTCTCTGGTTTCCTCCCCAGTCCATAGACCTGCATGGTTGGCATGTCCAAAGTGTCCATAGTGTATGAATGGGTGTGTGAATGTGTATGTGATTGTGCCCTGCAATGGATTGGCACCCTGTCCAGGGTGTACCCCACCTTGTGCCCCATGCTCACTGGGATAGGCTCCAGGTTCCCCGTGACCCTGTAGGATAAGCGGCATAGAACATGGATGAATGGATGGATGGAACAACCTATGCAGCACTAGTCGGTGTATCCAAATACATCAACTAGCATTTACATTTAGCAAAAATCAAACTATACAGCAGCAATAAAATGAAATCACAATGCTAGGAAGACATGGATCTAATCCCAGAATCTCAGGTCACATGGCCTGCATTGCCAGCCAGACAATTGGGCTTCAATTTGTGGAGTACTGAAACCCCCAACACCCACTTAACTTGAGTAACATCATGTTTCATCCAATATAACACTGCCGAAGTGTTGAAAAAGCTTCATGATAATAATCATTGAAGCCATACAGAAGATTCTCAGGAGAACTGTGTCTTTATTTAGAAACACAAAGAAAAAAAAATCAAGCTCCCTTTAACAGAACCTGCTGAGACAGCACACCTCTAAATATGGAACCTATTTAATATTTTGAGCCTGATTATGCCCCAGACATATCATTTTAATTCGGTTTGCCACAAGTGAGAATAATTTATGGTTATTGTGGGGAGAAGAGAAGAACCTGATAGACAGAAAAGAATGTTGTGAAGCTGCCAGACTCAGTAAATGACTCGCCGATCAAAAGTCAAGCATCACCTCGAGAGCTTCCTTCATCCGAATCAGCCTCATTTTCCATTTTCCCAGCTCTAGTGGATAAAGTGTGTTTGTTAAATCAATACGCGGCTCAAATTCTCCACATGTAATAAGAAAGACTGCAGTAAGGAGTCCTTTCTGTGGTGTTTATTTAGAAGAATGGTGTGTGTGTGTGTGTGTGAGAGAGAGAGAGAGAGAGAGAGAGAGAGAGAGAATTAATTGATAGATCAGTTTTTTTTATTTAGCACTTCCTGTTAGCTATTATTTCTTACCCAGTTTAAAGGAACCACTCATTCAAAAATGAAAAATACAAACAGCGATGTTTAGTGTTTTTTTTTTTGGTACTGAAAATATAAGGCTAATGATGCTAACAAGCTTATAATCACTGGTTTAGCATAAATCATCACACATTCAAATGATTGTATGGTAATTTGGTTTAATATAAAAAAAATTGCACATGAAAGGTTTCATAAAATATCAGAATGGGTATAAACTTGGAATGATATTTTCATACCAGCCTATGTGCTGAGGAAGAAAGCGTTAGTAGCTTCAAGATGGGCGCCGTTACTGTTTTGTTTGTTTGTTTGTTTTTTCCTTTTAGCCCTGTAACGTTATTGTGTCCATTTTTAAAGATAACAGTGTGTCAAAAACCACATGAACAAAGTTTGGGTTGAATGTGTGATGATTTCAAGATGCAGTTTGCCTGATATTGAACCGGAAATGAAAAATTGTGTTTATTTGTTAGCAGCATTAGCCTCATAGCTCAAGTACAAAGCTAGAGTTTAGCATATTTTGGACAACAAACACGGGTTGGTTGATAGTCTTCATTTGAAGAGAAAATTGTGATTAGATTTTTTGAAAGACCACTTAACCTGGTGTTATCTTATATATAAGTAGAAATAGTACAGTCTAGGTTGCTAGTGCTTTCATGGTATTTTAGCCAATTTATCCTTCTGACTGAACTAATGGCTAATGTTTGTTGGCTTGAACAGTGAATGGAAAATAAATAAATAGCCACAATATTGTATATTATACACATTTATTAGTAAGTCTGGTGCTTAAAATACTGGGGCATTTTTAATTTATTTAAATTGATTATTATTATTATTATTATTATTATTATTATTATTATTATTATTATTTTTACAGCTAAAGGGGTTTGAAAGTTTGAAAAATACTAATATGGATAATGTAGACTTACTGTATAAGTATTATTTCATCATATCCTGTCATATACAACCTTTCATTAAATGTATATAGAGACATTATAAAGAAAACTAGAGCTTGGAAGGAAGTAGCAGAGAGTGTTGGTACCTCTGGTGAATTTACATAGCTGGTACAGTTAGCTTGCTTTACAAATCTGTCAACGAAGCAAGTATGAAGCCTAGCATGTAACATGTCACTCAAACTTATATACATTTTAAACAAATGTGGTGTGTATAAATTGTACAGTGGACTGTAAGCTGTATGATTTCCCTAATACCATTTCAGTGTCAACCTTCAGTTTTCTCTTCTGTGAGCTGTGACGCTGATGCGAAGGCATGTTAGTGTGATTCTTTTTAGCTCCTCACCAACACCAACGCAGTGTTTTGAAGATACACGTTGTTATAAAGAGGCAAAACGAAGTTAAAGGAAAGACACAAGCTTTGCAATGTTTGTGTTGGATTTTGAGAAAAGCAAGCCATTTTAAATCTGGGAATAGAAGGGAAAATTTGGAATGTGAAATTCTTCCAGAGGGGACTATATATTACAGGCTACTGTATAAATCATTCATTCATATTATTGTGTTACCTTCAGCTTAGGTAGGCTGACAGTCCATATAAGCGACTAACATGACTGAATGGTGATGTCAGTTACCGTTTAATGATTAGTTTTACGGATATGAATAAGAATTTTTTGTTTCATAGTGGCGCTTCACATTACCACTTCTGACTAGCGCCAAAGCCTCTGAACAGAGAATGAATCCATACTCTGTCAGTTTGCCAAAATGTTTGTTTATTTATTTTGTCGAACTTTTAACGATTCATGTTGCGAGGTTGCGAATCTGAACAGAAAGGGCAAATAAAATGAAAAATCTATGAAAGCATGTGAAAACTCCCCTTTCTAAATGAATGTCTTTAGCCCTGTAGCTTGTCTCTGGACCATTGAGCTGCCTTCCGCTGAATAATTTGCATAAATGTGTGTGAATGGATAAGGTGCAACAGGATCTGCTACAGAAGCTAAGAATATTCATGGTTAGAATCTACAGCCATACATTTATTGGCTCAGTTCCAGTATTTTTAAATACTTGGTACAATATATTGCTGTTGAACCCAGGTACAGGTGATACAAAGCAAAACACTCACAGTAACAGAAAGGAAAATCAGTGTTTACTTACTAATACTCTTTTTCCCTCTCTCAGCTCTGATCGTGCACGAGGGGCCGTCCGTGTTTCGTATCTTCCACCGCTGGCAGGCTGTGAATCAGCAGTGGAAGGTGCTCAATTATGACAAGCTGAAGGACTCGGAGGACCCTCAGAAGGGCAGCAGCACCCTACGCTCCCTAACACTCCCCCTGAGCAATCGGGGAGGGGTGGCCATGCCCACTTCCCCTTCTCCTTCTAGCTCTGCCCTCACAACAGATGCCACGGTGACCATCACCCCTGGCACAACTGTGCCAGCGGTTGCCATGGCGCCTGAGGACTCTTCGGAGGTGGAGCGCCACCGTGCGTACAGCCTGCTACAGCTGCTCAGCATCAATCTCCGAAACCAGGAGCCCAGAAATGCTACAACGCAACCCAGAAACGACAACCGCGAGCTGGTCATGAGAGTCACCACCGTCTGAGACTGCGAGTGAAGACGAACTGGAGATTTATGACAACTCGGGGAAGGGAAGAATGACGGTTGTACCCAGTGGCAGTGAGGTTTGCTAGAAAATGAGCTCAAGGTCCTTCTGGTACACTTTGGTATTTATGGAAGTAATAAATTCTTGCAAGTAAGACAGAGAGGTTTGTGTGCGGATTTTAGGAGCTGTCGAGTACACCTTCAAGGCTGTGCGACGCGGTGTGTTTTGGAGCCAAACAACAAAGCTAAAGGTTACGTTCAGAGCAAAGAGTTATGCTTTGATTTTTAAGGGGAGTGGCTCATTAGGGCTGATATTTGTACATGGCCATATTAGTATCAGTATTTACACATGAGTATTTTTAAGCACAAGATCCAACAATACAAAGCAGCTCTAAAATGTAACACACACACACACACACACACACACACACACAAAGCCTGTAATGAACATTTTTGTGAGAGGAAAAAGATGTACAGTTTTCCACTAATCCCAAATGTAGTCCATAAGCCAGGACATGTCTGGTGTTCAATTAGCGTTGCACAGACGCCACAAGGTTAATTTAGCCAACAAATAATGGAAGTCTATGTAACCTAAAATCTTTTCTGTAAATATCTGCCCCACATCGAGGTTTTCAGTGATGTCATCCAGATTCACTGATGTGGTTTAGGACACAGTGGGACTTACTTAACAAAACTGTAATGTTATGGGCAGCCATCTTTTACCCTTCTCCCCCCATCATTCTGCCTCCTAGGCCCCGCCTTCCACTGTTTGACTGCATAACTGCAACAGAATGCTCGCTCTATTCAGATGATAATACAGTTCCACTTTGAACTTACACTGGGAGGTACAGTGCCTTGCGAAAGTATTCGGCCCCCTTGAACTGTTCAACCTTTTGCCACATTTCAGGCCTCAAACATAAAGATATAAAACTGTCATTTTTTGTGAAGAATCAAC
>JAFFST010046336.1:16564-29947 GCA_022414735.1 Noturus placidus | reverse complement strand
GGGGGGGGGGTCACTACTCTGTTAAAAACAACTCCTATGTTCTCAGGCTCCATGTTCTCTGAGATTTCTAAACAGAAATATCAATTTCTTTTTAATTATGATCGATATGTGTGCGGATGCTCTGAAAGAACTAATAACATAATAATGAAGAACAATGAGAACAGAGAACTATATGTTGGCCAAAACAAATCCTCCAAGACTGAAATAGCTGAATTAGTGGCGTTGGACTGTTAAATAAAATGCTGAATAAAAATAAATAAATAAAAAGGGCAGTGTCAGTCATGTCCCTCAGCACCACTGTAGTGTGTCCAGTTTATGGTTTCCTTCATGCTGCTCAGGGTTTACATCTCTTTCCTTCTGTTTTGCTGATGTACATGAACAGGAGCTTTGAGAGTATTAATAGCACCGCCTTGTGGAGAATCTTCAGCCTGCTCAGTGTAAGTGGCACACATCAGGTACTCATTCGAACAGGAACGCTACAGATATTGGGACATGACGTTAATGATCAGGTTCCTGTCTTCCCTGATTTCCCAAAACAGGACGTTCAGCAGTGCTATAACATGGACATATGAGTGGAACAGTAGAACGTGTACATTTATCTTTTTACCGTATCTCCGACTTTGACAGAAACGGCCACGACGGTCCCAGGCATCGGAGATCTCAGGATGCTGCTGGAGTCTTCTGGAACCTTCTCAGGCATGTGCTTACTGAGGGACGCTGCCAGCTTACTCAACACACGCAGCTTAAACTGAACACACAGACGGTGCACGTTAAATACACACACAATAAACAAGCAATCAACACTTGATTCTCTTCAGACTATTCACACAATTAGTGTGAAATTCTTTAAAATTTAGAAAATCAAAGAATTTCTTTGGAGGATTTATTCATCTCTGATATAATGGTTTACATGGTATAGAAGACTTTATCTTTACATTGTATAGAAGACAAAATACTGCTTTATCTAAACAAACAAAAACAAAAGAATGAATTTAGACATTAAGTTGGACAGTCGACTTGTCAGAAAAAAAAAATGTAAATAAAAATTAGACAAAATTACATGAAATGTACAAATAAATAATGTGTCAGCATGGCAGGGGGAAAACAATACTCAAAATAAATGGGATAGAAATGTAGAAGTTTGGATAGATGGTATATCAGGATAAATCAAATCCAAAAACAGTAAACACAAATAAATGAAACAAATTTAGAAATGAATAAAAATCTGCAATGTCAGCATGTCCGGTAAAAAAAAACAACAATTTCTTTTTTCTTAAATTACAATTAAATAACAGAGAAATGTAGAAATTGATACATATTCTGATGTTCAGCATGAAAGAAATAAAACAAAAATTATAAAGGAAATGACATTTTTATATATTTGATAGGAATGCAGAAATTCATAATAATAACCAACATGTGAGAAAAAAGGAAAATAAAATAAACAATATTAAATGTAAATAAATGAATAAATAATTTCGATAGTCAGTATCTCTCTCTCTCTCTCTCTCTCACACACACACACACAGAATCCAAACATCTACAGTGACTTCCTGAAATCTGCAAGACACATGCACACACTGACACACTCCCTAATTAATAACATGGCTCCTGCACACCTCTCACACACCGCAGTGCTCCTGTGTGTCTGTAGATGGCGCTCACCTCACTCCTAGTGCACACAGAGGACCATCTACACACACACCAGTCACCAGAGGCTCTGACAGAGAACACACTGATTCAATTAGACTGAGAACAGCTCAGCTCTCCACACTCAGAGTGGATGAAAAGCTCACACATGCAGGCACTCAGCACGAGCGAGAGCGCGCGCGCGCGCACACACACACACACACACACACACACACACAAGAGAGTGAGCGAAGAACACTATATTGTGGAATGTTTTGGCCAAACCATGACATCATTATCTTACTACGAAACAAACAAACAAGTGACTAAGTAAGTAGATAGACAGACAGATAAATAGACAGAAATACAGTCATGTGAAAAAATAAGTACACCCCATGGAAATTGCTGGGGTTTTTTTTTTTGTTTTTTTTTTACATATTTGGACAAGCAAACATTTCATCATCTTTGAAACAGTGCACGTTGAAGTTCATATACTTCAATAAACCCACAAAGAAAATGAGCTTTATAAATAATTTATTCAACAGAAATATCAATAAATGCGTTATTCTTCTGTGGAAAATGTAAGTACACCCTTGGCCTCAGAATCTAAAATTGCCCCCTTTAGCAGAAATAACTTCTTGTAGGCGTTTTGAAGAATTGGCCACCAGTCTCTGATATCAGCCTGCTGGACTTTTTCACCACTCTTCCATGTAATAATCTTTCACGGCAAGATGTTTGAGAGCTTTCTTTCATCTATTATAGGGCGGCTGTGGCTCAGTCGGTAGAGCGGGTTGTCCACTAATCCACCAACCGTGGGGTTGGCGGTTCGAATCCCGGCCCGGGTGACTCCACATGCCGAAGTGTCCTTGGGCAAGACACTGAACCCTAAGTTGCCCCCAATGGCAAGCTAGCACCTTGCATGGCAGCTCTGCTACCATTGGTGTGTGAATGTGATCTCATTAGTAAGTCGCTTGTAAATGTAAAAATGTAAAAAAAAAAAAAAAAGCTATTCATAATGAAGAGTTTGAAGTGGAGCAAAAACATGAGCAGTAATGGAGATACAAATACACACTCTCTGAGTCAGTACTTATGTTTAAAAATCTGTTCACAGCACCTGTTAACACATCACAGCCAAAACCTTTTAGCATATTTGTGGGAATTGATAAAGTTTTCAGTCAGGTGAAGGGAAATAACCTGAAACACAGAACACAAGCTTTTTATCTTCAGGCCTTTATTAACTTGTGCTTCATTAACTTGAAGCCCGAGTGTGTGTGTGTGCGCGTGTGTGTGTGATGTAAGAAATGTAAATGTGTGTGTGGAGAGAGACCCCACTCTGGGCCTCCGCTGTGCAGTGATGTCATCCACTAATAAGGCTAATTTTAGCTGCGAGTTTGACACTTTCTCGTTAATCACAGCTCTTGGAGAAACATCCGGAAGGTTCGGATGAGGAGGGAAGTGCCCTATTTTCCACAAATTCAACTGAGGAAGTCTTGCATCGTCCTGTATGACAGGTCACGCAAGGTCACAAAGTGAGAGACCTCCACATGACCGCTGGGTCACGTGTGGTTCCTGCACTAGAGCAGTAGTTCATTATCACGATTACTGAATTCATTTGAAATCAGGATGATGTGATGCTGCTGTCGAGGTGAAAACCTTACATCACAATACCAGAAGATGGTTCGTGATGCACGTGATTCTATATTTTTAATTCAAAAATATTACAAAACAAACCGAAAGAAATTATCTATGTTTATTACTGAGTAGCAATAAAGATGGAGTTGGTGGATGTTATAAAAGTACTGAAGAAACCAGGATACTGTCAGAAAAGTGTATTATGTCAATCATAATATCATCATGACCCCTCTGACCCTGTAGTGATCCTAGTGAACACCACAGCACCTTGGATTTACATTTATATCTATTTCTAAATCCAGGAACTGATTTGATCTTGCTCTTGTTATTTAACTCATTTAGGCAAAAACATCCTGACTGACCCCTGAAAGCACAAAGGAAGCATCATTTTGTCATTTTTCGAGAACTGGCCTACTTCTGCAGCCGTTTACGTTCTTACAGAGGTCACACAAGCACCTGAGTGGGAGTGAAGGTCCCATGCGTGACGAGGGGAAACCCTAAAAACTGTTAAACTCTCAGCAGGCTCCCAGTGTCCTGCTGGAGAACCGGACAAGAGCCGAAGAGCACGGCCTGGGCGACCCCAAACCGCACAGAATGACCGGAAACCGCTCCTGTGGTAGCATTCAGCATGCTAGCGCTTTGAGCCGAGCCGCTAACAGCGTCTTTAAAAGAGCGGCCCACATACTGAGCACACACATACGCGGCACCTCTACACTCTTCCTGTATGTGGTGTTTTTAACGCTGTTTGTTTGCTTAGGCCTCAGGCTGGTGCGACACGATGCCGGTTATTGTTTGGGTCAGATCAGAGCGGGGCATCATGGGTGGCAAGTGGTGATTTGTGGAGGTGTTGTGGACACACCTGGACTAGCTGAGGAGCTCAGTGTACTGTGTACAGTGTAGACTGTGAGAGAGTTATGTATGGGACAGGATACACACCCACGTGAGACACACAATACACATCCTACAACTGAGTTCTCAGTCCTGAAGACTCTCCCATAGAGGAAAACGTATTGTTACAATGCACTTGCACTGGAGACTCCTTTCATCAATGTTATAAATGGTAAATGGTGCACTTATATAGCGCTTTTATCCAAAGCGCTTTACACCGTGTCTCATTCACCCATTCACACACCAATGGTAGCAGAGCTGCCATGCAAGGCACTAACTTGCCATCGGGGGCAACTTAGGGTTCAGTGTCTTGCCCAAGGACACTTCGGCATGTGGAGTCATCCGGGCCGGGATGACTCCATCTTACTCCATATTACTGCAAGTCCTTGTTATAAGCAAGGACTTGCAGTAATATTATACAGTTTTGTTTTTTGTTAAACAACAATAGTCCACCATACAAGCACCACCCTGTAAAAGCTGTTACTATGGAAACAATATTTACCTTGCATAGCTGCTGTTATAAACATTAAATCAACACCGATTCCACATGTATATTAATAAGCATAGTTCTTCTGTTGAAGGTTGTGTCATCATAACTAAGGTTTTGGAAACAGTCAGAAGTACTGAACGTAGTAATCATTAGAGGATCGTTTATCGGCAAACATCCACACAGATATAGGCTGAGAAGGGTTCCCCGTCGTTATAGTGTGAGAGCGGCCTCTAGAGGCGAAATATACATTGCGTAGTGTTATTTGAAGTGTTTTTTGATTTATTATGGATGTCTCTATTTTGATTTGTTATTTGGAGTTACTTTTTGGTTCAGCTTGGATGTACATCTTTTATTTGCACTAATATGTATTAATAGTTTTATATATACACATATACACTACCGGTCAAAAGTTTAGACACTCATTCTCACACCCCTGAGAATCCCCCTGAGAAGCTTTTTAAACAGTATTAAAGGAGTTCCCGCCGACGCCGGACTCTTATCGGCTGCTTTTCGGAATATTTCGTTCCGAGTCGTCCGTTTAAAAAAAGATTTATTTGTAAATAAAATGTTAGGTTTCTAATGAAAGTTAGTTCCTGTTATCACCTTTATATCAGAATTACTGTCAGAGACTCTGTTATAGTAAATGACCCAACACCTCCTGACCAATCAGATTTGAGAATTACAGACCGCTGTGGTCTAAATAGTTCCAACGACTGGATTTGACAGATACTGATAATTAAGTTTGAACACTCAAAGTAAAAATAAACTGTACTGACTGTACCATGAGCATGTACTGTACTTTTTTTTTTTAAACGCAATATATATGTAAATATTGATATACACTACCGGTCAAAAGTTTAGAGACACTTGACTGAAATGTTTCTCATGACCATAAAAAGCGTTTGATCCGAAGGTGTATGATTAAATGTTTGAAAGCGGTGTTGTAGAAAAAAACATATAATTGTGCCGACGTACTCATTTCTTGTCTCAAGGATGTTTCACGATATTAAACATTAATTAACCATTTTGATGTTCTGCAAATTGTTGTAGTATATAGGGGGAAAACATTTTGCGATAATCTCCTCATGGATTATTTTCCTATAACTGCACCTCTTGTGTTTATTCCTTAATTATCAAACATTTAATGCCTTGTTTTCTCATTAATTCTTGTCCCAGGCTTATTTAGCAGCAGACCAACACCTTTGAGAGAGGAGCTTACTGTACTGAACTGTACTGATTAGCAAATGGGTTTAGCTAAGCAGCATTATTAAAAGTTTGCTCTAATGAGAAGGTGTAGTATGACTGGCAAGAGGTGAGGTGGGTACAGTGTGTCTTCTTAATGTGTCTTCTACGTGCTCTTACGGTCATGTTGCTCTACACACAGGGTTAAATTACACTTTGTTCATGTGAACATGGCCAAAAAAACCCACAAAAACAAACAGCAGCACAGGCTCCCAACCCTTATTCTGAGCATTTTAGTGTTTCTGAAGAACCGGTTGTAGTCCATTACCAGGGTTGGGAACCTGCGACCTACAGTAAGTGTTTATAATCATATTCACACCACAAAGTGTGTTGGAGTGTGTGAAGGTGGTATTAATGAACCGGACTTACCGAAGTGCCCAGATACTGCAGTGTGATCTCTCCTGCAGCGTTACGCGATAAACACTGAAACAAGAAAAAGCCAGTCACAAATCACAAACACACACACACACACACACACACACACACACACACACACACTCACTGTGGATATGAGAGAGGGCTAGTATGTACACGCACATGATGGAAGTGTGTGTGTGTGTGTGCGCGCATGTGCTCATGTGTGTTCACCTGCAGAACTCTGTGGTTGCCGTTAATGGTGAGGGGCAGAAGTACAGAGGCCAGATTCCACTCTCCAGACACATCCACTTTCTCTCCATCAATCTCCACCTACACACACACACAAACACACACACACACACACACACACAAAGAGAGCAGTAGGGGTCAGCATGTGGTACAAGAATGAAATTCAGTATCAGTGTCAACAGTGAAGAGAGTGTGTATTAGCCTGTTCTCACAGGTGTTTGATTCTGTGTGTGTAGACTTTACTTGCTTAACAACTTTAGTGTTCAATGCATTTGAGCCTAATGAGATAAAGACTGAGCAAACAGTAGATCAGCGGTAGAGCTACATGGTGTGTTCGTGTCGTATCGACGGCTGAAGGTCAATCTTTTCACTTTCTTGAGCAAAGAAAATCAAACTGGGATGCATCGGAATCTTATCACAAACCTTACATTTGAGGACACTTTAGAATTTTACCCATAGTAAATAACCTGGACAGCTGAAGATTCGAAAACGTCCAGGCAACGTTTTCCTAACCTTCAACTGTCCTGTCCCGAGTGTAGCCTCAGATTCCTGTTCTTGGCAGAGAGGAGAGGAACCCGTTGTGATGGTCTGCTGTTCTAGCCCTTCCGCCTTTAAGTTTAACGTTATGTGTTCTCAGATGCTTTTCTGCTCACCATGGTTATGAAAGAGTTACCATAGTCTTCGTCAGCTCGAACCAGTCTAACCATTGACCTTCGACCTCTCTCATTAAGTACTTCTTCCCACAGAGCTGCTGCTCACTGGGTGTTTTTTAGTTTTTGCACCTTTCTGTGTGATTGCTGTATAATAAAATCTCAGGTGCTTCTGAAATACTCGAACCAGCCAATCAAACTCATCTACACCACAAAGCCTCTGAGATCACATCTTTCCTCGGTTTGTTTTGTCCTTTTTGGAACATGGGATGAACAGGGCAGCTATTGCCGCACTGAATACATAAATATTCTGCAAATTCAACTAATAAATTTATTCTCACACCCCTGGTGAGTTTGTTTTTGGGCGATACAAAAGAATGGTGGGACAGGAATGATGGACATCTGGAGCATGAGCACATTCTCCACAGTCCACCTGATGCCTTCAAGAAAAAAAGAAACGAAAAAATAAAAATCAGAAGCTCTGTGGTTTAAACTCAATCCCATCCCATCTGCACCTTCTCTCTCTCTCACACACACACACACACACACACACACACACACACACACACACACAAAGCAAACTTGAAAACAGTAACAGAAGAGGAGGGGGAGCTCACTTTCAACCGAGAACCACTTGTCTAAACAACAGTACAGATCTTTCCCTGTCAGTGGCCATCTAAACCCCTCAGGAACCCCGAGCCTTCAGATGCAGGGGGTCCGGGTTTGAAGTGGCGTCCTGCGGCGAACATTTCAGCCCCATTCAATGTAACATGTCTCAGGAGAGAGGTGAGGTGGGATTGGGTCTCCTCGAGCACATGGTATTCATTCCCCTTGTATACGATGTGTACTGTTTGTTTAACTAGGTGTATTAATTATGATACTGATGAGCTTAGCTATTATACGAGAAACTATTTTCTGATTACATAAACCAACTGTGCTCCTAAATATGCAAACATCTGTGATTTATACAGAGATTATAAAATCTTTTTTTTTCATACCCCACATCATTTTAGACATCGTCATGCAGTTCTAATACAAATATTCATCATTTAATAGGCAAGGACCTGACCCCAGATCAGCCCTCAGTACTCTATTTAACATTTACATTCATGGCATTTGGCAGATGCCTTTATCCAGATTGACGTACATTTTATCATTTATACATCGGAGACGTTGAGGGCTAAGGGCCTTGCTCAAGGGCCTAACAGTGGCGGCTTGGCAGTGTTTGAACTCACGACCTTCCGATCAGTAGCCCAATGTCTTAACCACTCTGCTACCATACTCCACTTTGATGGACGTGAGCACAGGCGTGTCGGTCCAGAGCTGGGAGAAATGATAAGGGCTCGACGGAAATGACATTTGTATGGGTCAACTGTGCACAGCTGATCTAGGATCAGAGTCTGCCTCTGAGCCATGCTTAATCCGATTACATGGACCACGCGGCGATGATCCCAGATCAGCACAGGTCCTCTGAGCACCCTGATCCGTATGGACCCCTGAGGGCATCTCAGAGTGAACGTTCACAGGTGTGCAAACACACAGTGACTGAGTGACACGGCAAGCTCCCAGACCCTCGCACACTGCCACTTCCCTACTCCCTCACCAGATGGGAGAGAACACGATGAGGTTTCAAAGCGACAAAGTACAAATTAGAAAAAAAGGACAGAAAGAAAGCGGGAGCTCCAACTGGATCGAATAGGTGAGAAACGGGCTGGGGGATGGTGTCATTTTGTTGCCGCGACAACAGCTTGAGCAGCTCAAGTTATTTACAAAGTTTTAAAATGTAAACGGTGCAGCAGGAGAACATACAGAACATGACATAACATGGGTGGTGTGATTAAGAGGTTCCAACACTGAAGTGGATGATTTTCCAATAACAGAACATCCTGAAGTGGTTTATTCCCCTTATTCGACATAACTTTAACAATGCTTCCATTTAAAAATATATATCTATATTAAAGAGCAACAATGCACTCCTCTCCATCGCCAGCGTCCAACAGTGGAGACTCCTTCCATGAATGTCAAGTAAATATCCTCACAGAAAGTGTCACCAAGAATTACACACAGTCTTTAAATCCATTTATATGGCTCATCCGCTATAGAAGTCCCTGTGTAAGCAGTTACTATAGAAACAATAACATATTAGAGCAAGCGTCTTGAATTACAGCCAGAGCTAATGTCCGAGCAGCTGTTATAAAACATTTAACACTACTACAGTGCTGTGATATGATAGATAAATAAATCAAACAAATAAATAAGTGTCATAAATCCACGTCTGTTGTTTTGTGTAAATTTGTTGTCCATGACGTCTCTTTGTAGAGACAGTAGAGTATTTCGCTTCTCATGGGCCACATCTAAGCTCCTCATATTATTATTTTAAGGCGTTTAACTGCTAGAAACACAGGCCGGTGGAAAAGGGGGTTCGAAAAGACACTCACTGTGTATTTGGTTCCAGAGCGGGTCACAAACAACATGTGAGCTCCTTTCTCCAACTCCACACAGAGCTCCCAGCTCTTCCTCTCCTGACTGGTGTTAGAGACTCTGCAAAACACACACACAAGCAAAATTATACACACAGTAGCGGTCTTGACACAAACACCGGTGTGCCGATAAATACCCTGCGATCTGGATAACGGGCGTTAGTCACTAGTGGGCGTGGCCTATCCAGCTGTTTAAGTACTATCAGGAAACAATAATAAATACTATTTTTGTATACAGTGTACTGTGCAATATAGACACATCAGAGTCTCAAACAGTACGTTAAAGGGCTTCGTAATAAATCCCAGGACATTTGAGACAGTGTTAATATGAGCTCCTATTACTACACTGTGAAAATAAGAAACACAATTCAACACAGGCAGGAACTAAATCTGCAAAAGTGGGCGACGTTTATGATGAAATACGAATTTCCTAGAGTCAATCGTTTTGTTGCATCAAATTAGCATAGAAAAGAAAATGTCACCAGAATTGCAGCTTGCATAGGATGATAAAATTAACTCTAGAAAAATTATACCTCTTTAATTTTATACCATCATAATTCCTATGATGTTTTAGCCCAAATCCTTTTTGTGTCTGCAGTCACCTTACACACCTATAAGCTGCTTTCAACAAGATAACGACTAGAATCCTACACCCTTTACACACCTTCTTACAGAAAATGGTTGGCAGAAATTCAATATTTCATAATAGCCAATTCTGTCTCTGTAGCTGAACCCTAGAAAAGACCTGTGGTCTGAATTGAGGAGAAGAAAAATCCACATACACAAGAATGATAATATAACGCGGATTAAACTGTTGAGAGATCAGTCGAGAGTCTAAAAACGTCTCCAACCTTGTTACATATTACAGGAAGATACTCAATTCTGTTCTCACTGGGGAACGTTACAAATAGCAAGAGTGCCAATAATGTTTCAATGCCCCCCCCCCCAGGGAAAAAATACAATATTAAGAGAACTGCTTTATTTGAGTATTCTTAAAGTAATACTATACAGTGCATCCTTTGTTTCCCCTCAAAATAATCAGAGTTTAAGCTCACTTATCATTCCCATGAAGGGTGCCAATAATTTTTTGGAGTTCACCACTAGAATGAGTGAACCAAGGGGAGATTCTCCACTAACTTTGGTCAGTTCGGAAATAAGACATAAGGTGTTGGTCCCAGATGTAGTAAAGACAAACTTTCACTTGTTTATCTCAATAACAAAAGAAGCCACACACACAAAAAAACCCAACCAGTGTCTGTCCCCTGCCTAATCCTTCCTCCCTGACTTCCTGCTTACAGAACAGCAACCTTACTGATGCTGGACACATGTAGAGCCACAACACACACACACACACACACTGCAGACACAGAGGGCATCGTTTGATTGACAGCTCCTCTGTTACGAGATCTAAAGTAAATCAATTAGTGGGAGAGTTTTTTCCACTATGGTGGGCCAGTCATTACAAAGACAGCCACCCTGTCTTACACACACACACACACACACACACACACACTCATGAATAACTTTAGAAAACGATCAAAAAAGAGGAGGCAGGGGAGAGGGAGAGATGTTTGGACAGATGGCTTGGTGGAACATGTGTTTTTTGGCCAGCACTACAGATCTCAGAGAAAATAACGAAGCTATTAGTAGAGTTACTAACACGGAAAATGTCACAGTTTGCATTCTCCATGTTACTAACTCTACTAATAGCTTCGTTATTTGTATATGTGTGTGTGCGTATATATATATATATATACACACACACATTTATATACGCGCACATACACACATACATACACACACACAAACATACATACACACACACACACACATACATTATATATTGTTCTTTGTCAAATAACACTAAAAAATGTATTACGTTGCATGTCCTCTGTACACACCCATGCGAACAAACTGATACTATAGAAATGATGTATTAGAACGAGTGCACTAATATAAACCTGCGATTTGTCTTACAGTTAATACTATCATAGCTATGTTGTTATGGAAAATTAACCAACACCTCATAACCAATCAGAATGGAGAATTCAGCAGTGCTGTGGTACAACTTTTGTAATGCTTTAAACTCTTTTTTTAAGCTTTTTTAATTTTCTCGTCCCGTTCCCACCAGTGGATATTTATAGCTTTAATTCAGTAAGCAATAAAACGGGGTTTGTATCTGAACGGCACTAAACAGCTCCTAAATGCTTCAGCTCATGTATTCTGTTAAAAACCAAGTTACGTTTTGTTTTGATTTAAGAAGCTCTTCAGAATAAAGTCACTTCCTGACACTGACCTCTGCTGTCCCAGGAACCTTTGTGAGCGGAGCTGTGTGGCTATGTAGAGAGCAGAGGCCGCAGCCAGGAGCTCGCGCTGCTCACCGGCCGTCAATGGGTGACCTTTGAACCCGTCGGGGTAAACCTCTGGCAGGAAGTTGGTGCTGATGTCACCCGAGATAAAACGCGGGTGAACGATGATCTCTCTCAGGAGAGGAATGTTATGGGTCACACCTGAGAGAATGAGAGACAGAGAGAGAGAGAGAGAGAGAGAGACACACTGATACATTATGGGACAGAGTGCATGTTCTTAAGTGTGTTTTTCTGCAGTGTGTGTGTGTACCTCTGATGACATAGTTATCAAGTGCATCCTCCATTTTCTTTAGTGCCTCAGCTCTCGTAGCTCCATAAGTGACTAACTACACACACACACACACACACACACACACACACACACACCCCAACTAATTAACACAGCATCCAAATTAATCAGAGCACAGTCTCCACACCATCCAAATGAATCTTCTTACTTTGGAGATCATGGGGTCGTAGTAGATGCTGATGTCACTTCCTTCTTGAATGCCGCTGTCTACACGCACCTGATGAGCAAAAATAAATAAAAAAATTTTTAAATGGAGTACCAGGACAGATATAATATGAAATACACACATCAGTGACCAAGGGAAATCATCATTGTTTAGAGTAGATTCATAGAGACATTTATTTCTAATAAAAGATATTCTCAAATTCATAGATACACTATTTCAGTTTAATCTATAATAAAAAAAAAAATAAGGGGGAGGATCTTTTACATATTTCCCTGATATTTGACCAGGGTTGCTTGCATGATGTATGTAATGATCATCATTGGACTTTGGGCCCAATAATAATATTTCATTAAATTACTCCTGAACATGTTCATTTCAAGCATTTTAATCTTAACTTATTGACTACTTAAACAAACAAAAAAAAAAGCCATTAAATATCGCCACATATGTTCCCTTCATAAAAATACCAGGAGCTACGAATATGTATGAATATGCAAATTAGAAAATACCAGAGTCTCAAGTGGTATTGACATTTTCAGCAATTTGCTGAACAAAAGCCAAATGTCCCAAATTATACGATAATCACACTTCTGAACTAATAACATTAGCAGAGGTAAATAACTAAATAGTTCAGAAAGTAGCTGTAGCTTATGGTTTACAGGTATCACACGGTCATCCATTAATAATTCGCATATCAGACGTGATTGGTTTAAAGTCCACCTGAAATCAAAATTGAAATTATGTGGCTTTTACTATGCATACAGTGGTGTGAAAAAGTGTTTGCCCCCTTCCTCATTTCCTGTTCCTTTGCATGTTTGTCACACTTAAGTGTTTCGGAACATCAAACCAATTTAAACAATAGTCAAGGACAACACAAGTAAACACAAAATGCAATTTGTAAATGAAGGTGTTTATTATTAAAGGTGAAAAAAAATCCAAACC
>JAFFST010046336.1:0-15586 GCA_022414735.1 Noturus placidus | reverse complement strand
CAATCACTTTTTCACACAGGGCCATGATGGTTTGGATTTTTTTTCACCTTTAATAATAAACACCTTCATTTATAAATTGCATTTTGTGTTTACTTGTGTTGTCCTTGACTATTGTTTAAATTGGTTTGATGTTCCGAAACACTTAAGTGTGACAAACATGCAAAGGAACAGGAAATAAAGAAGGGGGCAAACACTTTTTCACACCACTGTATGTTCGCCTTAAGGTCATCTATAAGATAGTGTGCTCCAAAACAATTTTAAAATTTGCATTTAGAAGATATATGCATTCAAAATTTACAGTCTCTCTCTACCACCGATACGGATCAACAATTTTGATGACATCATTCTGCACTTCAGCTTCTCATCGGATTTTCTATCCAATCAAATGCTCAATAGAATCTGAAGTGTCCCGCCCAAAACATTATAAAAAATCCATGGTACTAACTGTCAAGTCCGGCTTAGCCCAGGCTGAGGGGTAAGCTAAACGCTATTGATTATCTAAAAAAGGGGAGGAGCCACTCAATATATCTCACCCTTTTTGTTTCAGTGGAAATGCTGCACGTGTCAAGGCACTTCAAGGAAACTTTAAAGCCCTTGAGCTTATTTGTGATATCATATGGTTAAAAAAATAAATAAATATTTTAGATATATATATATATATATATATAAAATATATATATATATACACACACACACATACATACACACACGAAAATACTGCATACTGTGTCTGTCTCACTTTTCCCCCGATTTGTGTCTTTGCCAATACCCATGTACCAGCCAGCTCTCCCCATCATATGACAGCTACATGTGCTACCTCCAAGGAACATGAAGCCAGCCACCATATGTTTTCTTAATTTAACTCATTCTGCATCATAGCACAGTGTTAAACACACGGAGTAAGGTGCTATCTACTCTCTGCTATCTACCCTCTTCCACATACATGAGCTTATAGACACCTGCGATTGGTTACCGTCGCTGTGATTGACAGTAGAATGCTAACTTTGCTCTCTTAGACTCCAGGATGTCTGTGGCATCGTCTAAATTCAGACTCTCAATCATCCAACGACAGGAAGAACGCTTTTCTGTTGCGCCACTTAGGAATCTGTTTTAACAGAGGATTTTATTTCATTTAAAAAAAAAAACTGTGTTTGAGTGCATTGTGATTTAATAAAGAGTTAGAAACAGTGACTGAGAGCTGCTACAGTACTGTGGAACAATAATGATAACAGAATGACAATAATCCATCTACTAATTACAGACTGCCACACTCAGTACGTTTACATGGACAACAATATTCCGATATTAACCTGATTAAGACGATACTCTGACTAAGAAACTACCATGTAAACAGCGATTATTGATGACCTTAATCTGACTAACGTCATACTCAAAGTAAACACAAATAGAATTAAGACGTGTGGCATATTCCGGTTTTAGCTGCGTTATCGATGTGTATTACAGACATGTACACACCTTTTAATAACACTATTAACATCGTATGGGAGTTTTCACTGCATTTTGCGACAGGACACGGCAGTGCTCAACTGTTTGATGGCAAGCAAGAGAGCAAGGCTGCGTTCGAAACCGCGTAATTACCTACTGTATACTAGGAGAAATACACACACATAGAAGGAGAAATAAACGTGTTTCGGGAACATGAAAGGAATATTCTAAAAGCAACTCATGTAAACACCTTAATCAGAATATTGTCGTATTGAGAGTAAGGTCAATAATTAGATTACAGCTGTCCACGTAAATGTAGTCAATGTTAGGAACTAATGACATTACAGAACTGCAGTTTGAAGTTGTAGCCTCGAAAAACAGAAATGCTCACAAATGGCCTCGAAAACACATACACACACGATGAAATGTAGACCAGCGTTATGGAGCCCAAATATAACTCGATCAGCACTCACTGAGACCGAGACGGTTGAATGCGTCTGAGACGGAAAAGACCCGCGTTCTGATCAAAAGAGATTTACAACATCCTGAGGAAGTCCAGCTTTATACAATATGGTTATATAAAGTCTTCTTTAATGCACATTTTCGTCTTTATTGTTGAGAACAACAAACAGATGAGGAGGACAATAGAGTATTTCAAAGCTGCGCTATTTTTAGCCTCACAGCACCACAAAACGACACTAGTAAAAACGCGTGTGTTGTGAGCGATGAAAAAGAAAGGCAGAAAACCAGCGTTAACGTCTTCGCCGATGTTCGCTTTCTTTATGAGGGTTAAATGTTCTATTGTACCTGCTACAAGATGCAGAGATGTCAGTCGCACCGGCGCAGAACACATACCCTGATACTCAGAAACATTAATAGGGCACATTTGTAGTTAAATGAGTATGAAACACACATGAAACACACACACATGTATACATATACACACAAAACACATACACACAGGATGACCTGAGCTCTGGTATCAATTACATGTTTTCTTTTGAGGCAGGAAAGCTGTAAAGAGGCAAACCCCCCACAGTCTGGGCTTCAAAGCACATCTGAGTCGTGAGCATCCTGACCAAACACACCAGATCCACACAAACACACAGCTAAATCCATTAATGGACCCGAGTGCTCATATATGAGGAGTTTATACTCTCATACAGTATGCAAGTTATGATCCTGTTAATCTGTGTAGCTGCCAAAAATGGTCTTCATTTATCAACCTGGACACGCATGTATTTTGTTTGCAAAAGCATTTACACAAGAAATGTTGCATTCGTGAAACTCCAATCTGTTCAACACAATGAAACTGTTCGTAGCCTACAAGAGCTCTTGAGTTTGTGTCATATGAATTAATTATTCATATAAATAAAGCTGAATAAGGCTGGTCATTGATTAAGGAAGGAGGAAGAGTTTGTGTGTGTCTGTGGTAGCCAAAATGCTGCAATGGCAGAGCTGCTGGAGTTACTGAAATTTTCAGCACATTCTGCCTTTAGGAGGCTTTCCCACCATTCTGTTATTTTCACCTCTGTGAGCTTTGCCTTTTATGGTGTTTTGTAGGCAAATGTAAATCAGCAGTCTCATGAACATGCTTGGTCATTTATAGCTGACTGATGTCCATCAACATACGCACGTGAGTACAAAGAAAATTTGTACAGGTTTTACCAAAATTTTTTATTCAGTTCGGTGAAAAACTTGAAAACTATGAAAACTTTTATACACAACTTTAAAAAATTTATAAATGAGTATAATTTTTATAAAAAGAAGAAAAGTACCATGAAAAGTACAATGCCACTATTTAATATATATATATATATATATATATACACACACACACACACACACACACATAAATAAATAGGAGAAGCATTCGGCATTGTGCAAAAACATTCAATAAGCTTCAGGCGCTAACTTTATACTTGCAAAGGGACTGTATGTAAGGGGTGATTAGCAAATGAGCGCTGGTACAATGGAGGTATACCTAATAATATGGTCAGAACAACTGGACCTGCAACTAGCAGTGTTCTGTACATGTTGCTAATAGATACTCACACCAGCGAGGTTGAGTGGTTCCTCGTACTGAGAGAGTCGACCAATGGAGGGAAGACCAAATGATTTGTAGGGATCCTAAAAGAAAAAAAAAAAAGATGATCAACCATCTCGGTCAATAACAAGTGTTAAGTGCTAATCCTTCTCTGCAGGTCCAAACTACACAGTGTAATGATATATGATGTGAATCAGTGCACAGGCCTCAGTATTTCTGATTGTGTGTGCGTAAGATCAAACAGAAACTGTTTGATGATGGTGATTTTATGGATCCGTCAGACCTGTTGAAGGAGGCGTGGCCTATGTATCTGGCAGTCCCAGTGAAAGAGGTATGGCCTAAGTATCTGTCAGTACAAATTAAAGAGGTGTGGCCTATGTATGCGTCTGTCCCAGTGAAGGTGGTGTGCTTTGTTTGTTTACCTCAGCATAGACTCTGCTCTCGATGGCCCAGCCATTAATAGGGATGTCTTCTTGTTTGTGCTTGAGCTCATAACCCTTAGCAACTCGGATCATCTGTTGCACCAGGTCCAACCCTGTGATGCACTCAGTGATTGGGTGCTCCACCTGACACAGCGCGCGCACACACACACACACATCGGTCCCACTCTAAAACATCTCTCATTCAAAATGCTACAAATTAAACGCTCCTTCTATTTGCACACAGAGGCTCCATCAGTGAGGTCTGCATTCAGGAGCTGTACAGCTTCTTACAAGTTCTTCGAGTGTGTGTACATGTTTAAGTTCAAAGTCTGATCACAAACAAACACCTGGAGGCGTGTGTTCATCTCTAGAAAGTAGAAGTTCTTCGTGGAGTCGACCAGGAATTCAACAGTGCCTGCTGAGGAGTATTTTACAGCTTTAGCCAGAGACACAGCCTGCTCTCCCATAGCACGCCGAGTTGCTGGGTCCAGAAATGTGCTGCACGCGCAGGAACACACACACTTATAAGAAACTCTCATACAATATTATTACTTGTTTATTCGCAATCACTCACTATACTTTCAGTCTTTGACCTGTAAAATAAACCGTTGATTTGCTGCATCATTATTTCAGCCCCTCATTTCTGCTGCGCCATGTATGATCAGGTTTGTATAAATGTATGCAGTTTGTTTCGGTACATTTAAGAGAAAACTAGTGTACAACTTGTTGCGTCTGACAATAAACAAACAGACTATATTGTTATTGTTCGTTTGTTTTAATATTTTAGGAATTTTTCATGGTGTCTAATGCTGTGTGGTACAATGTGTTGAACCAATCAGCAATGCACATGGCAGCTGGCTCCACCCCCAACTGCTATCAATCTTAACCAAGTACCAAAAACAAAATACCTGGAACCATTAGTACTGGAGCATTGGTCAGTGGAATAAGAATCTGGGCAAATGATTACCAACCACCCACACACACACACACACACACACACACACCTGGGTGCCTCCTCCACCACTTTCTGGTTGCGTCTCTGGATGGAGCACTCTCTCTCGTTCAGCCAAAGAGCATTTCCTTGCTTATCAGCCAAGACCTGCACACACACGTATCATTACAAACACACACAGTGAAACGAAACAACGAACAACGTTCCTCCAGGACCATGCTGCGACATAAAACAACACACTAACTACATGAGATGACAGAGAACTAAAGAAGACCTACACATTTCTACATAAAGTGCACGTGCAAACACTAGACAATACAGTAACTACTAAAATAGGACAATAGGCACAGTAAGAGACAGTGTAGCACCGACCAGTACACAGTTCTAGAATGGAAGTGTCAGACATAACAGGTAGTGCAAAAGAATAATAATAAAATGTGACCATGATGTAGCCAAATTTGTTGTGAATTTAAAACAACCTCTCTTCTTGACATCTTGCAAAGGAAAAGATGGGAAGAAGTGATGAAAGTGTATTTCAGTCAAAAGGTTTTCCATAAACACATGCTTCATATAATAAAGTGCCTAATCTCACAGTTAATTAGCAGCAGGGACTTTGGGAAGGTGCACGAATGATAAGATACAGCAGGGAAAGATGTCCAAGATGGCCGCCACTATAACATTATAGCGTTAAACTATGCGGTGTAGTTTTATTCATGCTTATAGATGACACTAAATCAGACTGTGTACTAAAACATTAATGAATTTGTGAGACAGGATGAGGTTTGAGGCAGAAAACATTTATGGATCCATTTCTTGGAAGCTACATTTGCCTCATAGCTCCAGTGCAAACCTAAATGAGGAAACTTCAGACAGTAAATCAGTCTCAACTACATTTAGATGAATCGTGTAGCGGTTAATGAAAATGAATGAATTCATGTAAACATTTGATGAACTAATCTGACTTTGGTTGGAAAGGTGGGGAGGATATCCACCAAAATAGCACCGCTCTAATAATTAGATTAATCAGGTCACACAAGGTCACCTGGATCTCGATGTGTCTGGGGTTATCGATGTACTTCTCAATAAGGAGTCGATCATCCCCGAAACTCGACGCAGCTTCTTGGGAGGAAAAACGAAAGCCTTCCCTAAGGAGACAAAACACAAGTCAAAGTTTTCACATTGCGCCGAATTTTCTACTGATCTAAAACAACAATAAACACAGTAATAAATAACGAGTGATATTGTGACTAAGATCAAAAGAGTCCAGATTGGTACGGTTTCCTCACACCTCCTCTGATTGGTCAGTTGGAGTGGTGCTTGAAGGGTCAACGCGGTGGCCGTATGAAAGCCTTCCTCTTATCAGTTAAGAATCTCTTTAGTCTCACCTCACTCTCACCTTTTGTCACACTTTCTTGGCTTGAGATAAAATCCAATTACAACTCAAACAAAAGCACGACTTCACCTCAGAGATAAGGAATACAATTAGAGGTGTCCTCGTTTGTTAAGTGTTTTTATCAGAGAGACTGTCTCCAGAGCCAGAGGAATATAAGATGAAGGTGTCATTGCTTTTCTAACAGCATGTCTGAAAGGAGCAGACTGTATAAACCCAGCGATTCCCTTCTCTGGAACAGCAAACATGTTCATACGCTGCGGGACACACTCGACCTACGAGTCGAGCTGTAATGACACATCAGGCATAAACGCCACAAAAAGATCAATCACACTCGCTCACTCCGAGACGCACACTTCATTGTGCCTTTTTACTCCTCTATTTTATTTATTCAACAGGTTAAAGAGATGTAAGATCCCATTTTTATTCATATAGGGATGAAATAATTACTCAATAAATAAATAAATAAATAAAAAGGTTTCAGTTAAACGACTTGAAGTTGCATTTTTTTTCTGCTTCTATTGTTAACCAAATGTTTTCGTTTTTCAAACCAATATATAATAATACAAAGTTTAATTTAAACTCAGCGTACACCGACATAGAAAATCAGAATTTATAATATGCAAATAAATTACTACATAGAAATATATAAAAAAAAAAAATGATCCATACTATGAATATTTAGCCATCTTTATGGTCTATGCATATAAAGTAAAATTATTTAGACAATATAAACGCAATCATAAATAATAAATATTACATGAATACATTATATATCAATTAATAATAAAATAAAACAAACGGCAAACAGTCAATAAAATGATCAGTCCATTTACAAATGATCAGAAAGTAGTGCTGCGAGAATCGTGACAATTATAGTCGCAATTATTTTGCTTCAATTTTTAAACAAAATTATTCATCCAGTTTGTCAGGTAATTTAGGAGAAAATTCATTTTACAGCCTTTTATCATTTTAAAATAACTGTCAAAATGATAAGCCTTCAGTATATTCCATAAATGCCTGACGTCTTTCAATCCAAATTGATGCCTTTCACAGAAAATTTTCACTTCCCATGTGGTCATGAACTCAGCGTAAATGTTTTGTAAATATTGAGTGAATTTCTAAACACTCAGCTAAAACGAAACAAAACCCCCCACCGTGCGAGCCAATCAGCAACAGTCCAGTGTTGCGCCTTTTTTTTTTTTCTTCAAATTTTGCGATGGACTTTTGTTTGGTTTTTTTTGCAGAAAACTAGTTGTATTGGTGAAAGTGCAATTACACAAAATAGTTTTGCACGTGATGTTTGTTGGTAAATGAAACTTTTAGTTGTAGGACGCACATGAATCGAAGAGGGCTTTGGATGAATGAATGTTGTGATAACGTCACATGTTGCATCTTGGTCCAAATCTGCAGTAATTATTCCATCCATCCATCCATCCTCTCCCGCTTACTCCTTTATCAGGGTGGAACCTGGAGCCTATCCCAGGAGGCATCGGGCACAAGGCGGGGTACACCCTGGACAAGGTGCCAGTCCATCGCAGGGCACAATCACATACACACTCACACACACATTCATACACTACGGACACTTTAGACACGCCAATCAGCCTAACATGCATGTCTTTGGACTGGGGGAGGAAACCGAAGTACCCGGAGGAAACCCCCGACACACGGGGAGAACATGCAAACTCTGCAAACACAGGGCCCTGGCGGGACTCGAACCCCGGACCCTGGAGGTGGATGTGCTAACCACCGTGCGCCCCTGCAGTAATTATTAAAAATTGCAATTGTGGAGTTTGCTCGATTTTGTGATCGCAAAAAAAAACAAACAAACAAACAAACAAACAAATAAATAAATAAATAAAAATTTTAATTTAAAAAGTCGCTAAATCCTGAAGGGACTGTTAAATATTCTGAAGCAAAGAAACCGAGACAAGAAAATACTTTTTCTTAAGAAGTTTTATTGCAATTTCCATCACCTTGGTGTCTTCTCTTTATCAGTATCAACTTTTCAATCTCAGCAACCTTGACAGAAGTATGACGAACTTTACCAACATGTACAGTTGTATTCCCTCACCTGGTCTCCTCATCGTTCCAGGAGATCCTCATCCCTTTACCCCCACCACCAGCAGACGCTTTGATCATAACTGGGTAACCTGAACGAGACAAACAAAAGAAACAGGTTGCTTCATCCGAAAAACCCTGTTAGTTACTCTTAAAGGAACAGTATGGAAATATTCAACCCAGATCTTCCTGTAACTCGAAATGTAGCTGATTTATACAAAACACTTTAATGATGGAATTCATTACGCTGCTGGGTTATATTAATGCATGTGAATAATTAATCAGTCCTTGACAGAAACACTCATATGGGGCATTTCGTTCTGGAGCATTTGGAGATTATTGGTCTTCCCAATCGCAGTTAACACTAAGCGCTTCACTGTTACATACCGATTTCCTGTGCAATCTTCACAGCCTCCTCTGCATTCTAAAAACACACAATTTCATCAGATAAGCAAAGGATTCGTATTAAAAACATTTACAGCAAGGTCATGCTATCATGGTATACCTGATATGAGCCAACTTCTGATAAACGGTATAATCGTTTTCTTTTGCATTCTATTAACGACTGCAGCACTGAGAATGAAGAGACCGGGCAGATGTTGAAAATCACAACAGTGTACTTTTGTACGTAACAACCTATTCTTAAACTAGGGGGTCATAATGATTCTGAAAACAGGGAGCTAAAGAACTACGCTCTCAAAACTATCCACATGTGCATGGATGGGTAAAAAACTATTAAAAACAAAAACAAAATCCTTATATGTGTGGAACAGGAATTCTTCAGGAAACAGATGAATAAAAACTGTGTGGATGAGAACGCTTCTGAAAACAGAGGGGTAACAACTACATTTAAAAAAAAAATATCAGCATACATGTGGAGAGGAATTTTCTGAAAAACAGAAACTTTAAACATATCCATACATGTGTACATGGCTCTAAATCTCATAATATATTGTTGATATTGGGCATCGTCAAAAGAACCCTGCCATCTTGGCCAACTCCAATAACCAGTTAATTGTGAATCAGTTAAAGTTTTCAGTTGGTTGGTGTGTGTGTGCGAGTGTGTGTGAGAGATACTCTAAAAGTTAACCACGACCTAATTAATCATGATATCAATACTATATGGTCATATCTCCCACCTTTATTCAACCCATCACACACTTCTGCATGTTCTGACTTGATGATGTTGATGATGATGATCATGCAGTTTCACATCACGACCAACAGAGGGCACGTTCCATGTGTTTGCACTTCTGCACTCAACTTTCTGGCAACTTTTGATCGTCTTTTCTGAATATCCTAGGATGTTATTTGTCATTTTTGTCTGTTCGTTTCTTCGTTACACTTTTTCCCTGGCTAAGACTCACACACACATCTCCATTTATTCTCCTTCCACAAACACTATGTAATCAGAGCGAGGTGAGAAACCCAACAGCGCGGGTACGGCTTAAGCTAAACGAGTCGTGTTTTAGCGTGTGTGTGAGGGTTCGATAGCGATCTGGCTGATGGCACGGCGGTCGTTACTGCTCCCTCTCATATGGTAATGGTCGCTCCGATGTTCTGCCTTTGTCTGCCGTGGATGAGCGCCGCAGCACCCCTTTATGGAGCCTATAAGGACAGGAAGTGTCAAGACGGCCACTACACGAGGTCGTTAAAGCACGTTTAGAATAGAGAGAGGGGGAGGGACGCAGAGGCAGAGACGGGGAGATGCAGAGAAACAAGTGGCTTTGGAGGTTTTATAGGCTCGAAAGTGCAAATCAGAAATTCTTTAACGCCATCATCATATTTACATGTTGAGTCACTGCTCATGTACATCGTCATGTACATTTACAGTCATGTTCGGTTTTTTTCTAGTAAACTAGTGACTTCAGTGAGAGCTGTTGCTCATGAAATCATTTTGAGATGACAGTCATATCATCTAGCATTTATATTCAACAAAAAACATTGATGAAAAGAGATGCTTTGGATTTATTTTGTTTAAATGTGCTCCACATAAAAAAAAAATTATATATATATATATATATATATATATATATATATATATATATATAATTTTTAATTTTTTTTTTAACACAGTTTAGCCCTTGACATCACTGTGTTTAAATAAAATGATGTCCGCAATAAAATGAAGCAAAATCAGTGCATCATTACATTTACATTACATTACATTTATTCATTTAGCAGACGCTTTTATCCAAAGCGACTTACAAATGAGACACACTCACACACCAATGGTAGCAGAGCTGCATGCAAGGTGCTAGCTTGCCATTGGGGGCAACTTAGGGTTCAGTGTCTTGCCCAAGGACACTTCGGCATGGGATCACCCGGGCCGGGATTCGAACCACCAACCCTACGATTAGTGGATTAGTGGACAACCCGCTCTACCGACTGAGCCACAGCCGCATCACTTCCTTTTTATCTATTTATATATTTTAAGTGTACGAACTAACTGAAAGACACACACCGACCATTCCTTCACTTACTTTAATTTGATCCGAAGTGTTATTAATGCAATACTAAAAACGAATCTACAACCGATCTGCAATTTGACGGAATCCGACTCGTCACTCAGAATTTCAACCCTGGGATCAATGTTCTTTCGCCACGTAGGTCTTCAGTATCGCATCATACTGACTCTGAATTTTGTGCAGCATTACACCCTTAATATTCAGCTCAAAAACTCAGCTGTCAGAGACAGTTATAGAAACATTTAACATCATTTGCTAAGGAAGAACGAAAAAACAAAAATGAGACTATAATATGTTGTTTTAGTAGTATAATCACCCGACCTTACACTTTAACAGTATTTCATTAATATTTACAGAACATTTGATCTATTTTGCTATTTTTGAGATCTATAAATATATCATTTTTAAGTGTGGGAACTCGGATTAATCGTTTCAAAACGGTCACTGTGTGCCCGTGTGTGTGTGTGTGTGCGTGTGTGTGTGTGTGTGTTGCCCTGTGATCCTGGATATGCAATATTTCATCACTGGAATATGGATAGGATGAGAAAACCTGAAGCTTGGCTGGAGTAAGGATGAGGAACGAGAGGTGAATTGGTGTGAATGTAATATTAGCTGATATTAAACAATCGCAAAATAAAAAGGTTCTGTAACTGTGTCGTGATCGTTTTTCGTGTAAAAGTCAGTGATATTCTGCGTAAATTCCAACACTGGTGCGTGAGAAAGGATTTTGGATTGGATTCTGCTTCACTCTGAAATATGAAATCAGCCAAACCTTCACGACTCCATCGAAGCCGGGAATAGTGTTGACTTTGGCCGCCTTGGCGATGAGTTTGCTCTCGATCTTGTCACCCATGGCCTGGATGGCGTGCGTGTCAGGACCGATGAAGGCGACCCCCTCTGCCGCCTGTTTAAAAAAAATAATACAACATCTGGTTACCTAAAACAATAGTACCATTCAAACCATTACACACCAATGTAGGCATTTAAAAAGCTCATTCAACTTCAAACTAAAGTGTTAGTAGAAAGGGATGCAGCAGGTACCCCACTGCTTCACCATTACAAACTAAATCCCCCTCACTCATGCACCCTGACGGTTTGGACTTTGTACCGTGGCCCAGCGTAGCCTCAAGCGACGCCCGAGGACGCGAGAAGCCCGAAAACCGCGGCATGGGAAGATGGGTTCCACTTTTTATTCTTTGTCCCATTCGAGAATCGGGAGATTATTGCTTCCTGGCTAATATACTACAGATAGAAAGGCCTCGGGTGCTCATCAGCACAGAGAGGAGTCTGTAATTAGGAGACAGCTCTGACCCCATGACTCCCGCAAAACAATGCAATTAGTGTCATGAGAAAAAAAGAGGAGGAAAGAAGATGGGAGAAAAAGGAGAGAAATCCAGCTGTAGGTTAAATCCTCCTGCTAAATATTTATCTACTGTTAAATCTGCATTGTGATCAACTGGATAATATCACCAGTGTTACTATACGGACATCACAATATTTCTCAGTTATTTGGAATAAAAGAGTTTATGATTTTAGCGTTCTGAATCACGATTTCACACAAACACAGCTCAAATCCGCATCTTGGTTCCATCATCCTAATGTCAATGTTTTAAATGCTGAACAGAATCATTAAGCCATCACTAACTACACCAATTAATGAAAAACATCTGTCCAAATTGATAGTTAAACCAGATTTATCACATCCGGTGAATAAAACCAATATCCAACATCTGACGTCTAGTTAACTTTAGCTGCGATCATTAATATCACTAATTAAATCAATTTAGTTTCCTTTATTGAGGAAGCAAATAAATCAGGATCATGAATGTTTTTCTTTTTTATTATTTTATTATTATTAATATTTATTATTATTATTATTAATTATGAAAAAGTCCAACTTTTAAACATACAATTTTAGAAAGAATAAAAAAATAAGCATGAAGTTTTATTTGGAAATATTTATCCAATTATATTTCTATTGTATTCTCGTTCCAGCCTGTTAAGCTAAAAAATTTTTTAAACAATTAGCAATTAATAATAATAATAATTAAAAAAAACAATTTGGAAAATAAGTTAGCTTAATAATGAACTTTAATGTTTATTTCATAAAGAAAACTTGAAAATATTTAAACAATTATGAAAAAGTCCAACCTGTAAAACAACAAAATACATAAACGTCATATTTAACATGGACCTTCACACTGTAACATGTAGTCTAAAGACAAAGAAAATATAAATGAGTGTTATGCACAGCGGGGCTCAGTCTGTGCTCATGACTGGAACACAGTGTCGAGTAAAAGCTCTCCATAGGACCCGACTAATCAAATCTAATAAAGCATCTCAATCTATTCAGCTGTCACTCACACGCTCCCTCCCTCCCTGCAGTTTCACACCTCCAAGTGTGTGCGCGTTTGTGAGAGAGAGAGAGAGAGAGAGAGAGGGAGAGAGAGATAGTGAGAGAGGGAGAGAGATATAGTGAGAGAGGGAGAGAGAGAGATAGTGAGAGAGAGAGAGAGAAGGAGGGAGAGAGATATAGTGAGAGAGGGAGAGAGAGATAGTGTGAGAGAGAGAGAGAAGGAGGGAGAGAGATATAATGAGAGAGGGAGATAGTGAGAGTGAGAGATCGTGAGAGAGATAGTGAGAGAGGGAGAGAGAGAGGGAGATGGTGAGAGAGGGAGAGAAAGTGGGAGGGAGAGAGATATAGTGAGAGAGAGAGAGGTAGTGAGAGAGATAGTGAGAGAGAGGGAGAGAGATAGTGAGAGAGAGAGAGAGAGAGAGAGAGAGAGTGAAAGTGGGAGGGAGAGAGATATAGTGAGAGAGAGAGGTAGTGAGAGAGATAGTGAGAGAGGGAGAGAGATATAGTGTGAGAGAGATAGTGAGAGAGAGAGGAGAGAGAAAGAGTGAGAGTGAGAGAGAGATAGTGAGAGAGAGGGAGAGAGAGAGAGAGAGAGAGAGAGAGAGGGAGGGAGATATAGTGAGAGAGGTAGTGAGAGAGAGATAGTGAGTGAGAGAGGGAGAGAGAAATAGTGAGAGAGAGGGAGAGAGATAGAGAGAGAGGGGGGGGGAGATATAGTGAGAGATATAGTGAGAGAGAGAGAGTGAGAGAGAGAGATATAGTGAGAGAGATATAGTGAGAGAGATATAGTGAGAGGGAGAGATATAGTGAGAGAGAGAGAGAGAGAGAGAGAGAGGAGAGAGAGAGAAAGTGGGAGGGAGAGAGATATAGTGAGAGAGAGAGGGAGAGAGAGAGATAGTGTGAGAGAGAGAGAGAGACAGAGGGAGAGAGAGATAGTGAGAGAAAGAGAGGGAGATAGAGAGGGAAGAGAGAGAGAGAGAGAGAGAGAAGGAGGGAGAGAGATAGTGAGAGAGAGGGCCCTCCCTCCCACTAGATATAGTGAGAGAGATAGAGAGGGAGGGAGATATAGTGAGAGAGATATAGTGTGTGTGAGAGAGAGACAGAGAGAGAAGGCGGGAGAGAGATATAGTGAGAGAGAGATAGTGAGAGAGAGAGTGTGTGAGAGAGAGAGAGAGAGAGAGAGAGAGAGAGGGTTAACACATTCAGATGTCTACTAACTGCAAAGCTAAAAATAACCAGAGAGAAAATCGCTATAAAATCAAGAGACAGTTTTTGTCTTTCTTGTTCAACATCAAGAGAGAGAAAAAGAGGTGGGTGAAAGAGTGAATGTTTACAGCTGCTAGAACAGAAGTGAGAACAGGAAATATCTTGTCATGAAAAGTGGCATCGATGCCATATTGCTGTGATATTAGAAGAAATAAATACTTTGGGATTTATTTATTCATTTATTTTAAACAACCTGATGTAATATTCATCCCATGTGTGTATGTGTGTAATAAATACTTTTTAAAAAAATAAATAAAATCAATAACACACATAAATAATAAATGTACACTAGTGATGCTTGTTTAGCCATTATTCTTCAGCACCGCTCACACCAGAAACATTTTGTCTTGGGCAAGTCCTTAAAGCAAAGGGACATGACCCCACCCACCCACACACTTTTCTAATCCTACTTGAAGTGAAGTCAATCTCCTCTGCTCTATTCAGAAGCGATGTGCCTTTGCCATGGTAAAGAGGCCATAGAGTGAATGCTAACAGGTCCTTTTGGGCGGCCGTGCTCTGGCCTCAGGCCTCCGCCAATCGTTTGCACTGCATAAAAGTGTACTAACTGTCAGGCAGAGGGGGCTTCCATTCACAATGAGGGGGCTCATTCACCTTGTATTCATATGTGATCGTGTGAGTGGGAGGGGAGAGGGTGTTGGGGTGCTCACCATTCAACTGCTAATGTAATGACATCTTCGTTTCCACACACACAGGCATCGGATGGCCCACTCATCTGTGTATGTGTGTTTGGTGGAGAGGATGGTGATTTGAGGAATACCGTAAAGTGGAGCGAGCGGAGATTACAGAAATGAATCTGTATTTCTGTAATGAATCTATCAAACCCCCTGAACCGTGCGAAAAATGGAGAGAAAATACAAACGTCTAAACAATGAGCGTCAGAGTGAAGTGTGAATGAAGGAGTTCACTTTTACTGATTTATTAACGCTGATTCTTCATCTCTCAATCAGGGTCAGTAGCTTGATTGTGAAATTCTTGTCGCTCCTGTATCCTGGACTCTTTTACCTTCAGAACCTTGCGTTAATTTTCCCCGCACGTCACGAATCATCTCTCACCCTTAACATGGAGATCAAGAGAGAACTGTTTCACTTGCAACAATTCCACTACTGTCTTCTCATCAGTGTAATGTGAAGACAAGATGTTATTTTATATATATA
>JAFFST010046335.1:8260-26601 GCA_022414735.1 Noturus placidus | reverse complement strand
AGCACCTTGCATGGAAGCTCTGCTACCATTGGTGTGTGAGTGTGCTCTCATTTGTAAGTCGCTTTGGATAAAAGCATCTGCTAAATGAATAAATGTTAATGTAAATGCATCTTATCACAGTTAAGGAGAAAAAGAACTGGACCACTGCTCAGTGGTACAAAAGTCCTCTTTTAAAATGAAAGTAAATTTTGCATTTCATTTGGAATTCAAGGCCTCAGAGTCTAGAGGAAGAGTGAAGAGGAACAGAATCCAAGTTGCTTGAAGTCCAGTGTGAAGTTTCCACAGTCAGTAATGATTTAAGAGCCATGTCATCTGCTGGTGTTGGTCCACTTAGTTTTCTGAAGTCGAGAGTCAATGCAGCGTCTACTAGGAGATTTTTAAGCTCTTCATGCTTCCATCTGCTCATGATCTTTATGGAGATGCTGATTTCCTTTTCCATCAGGACTTGGGATCTGCCCACGGTGCCAGAACTACTAGTCACTCGTTTTCTGACCATGGTGTTACTGTGATTAATTGGTCAGAAAACTCGTCTGACCTGAACCCCATAGAGAAACTATGAGAGACACCAGACCCAACACTACAGAGGATCTGAAGTCTTCTACTAAAGCAACCTGGGCTTTCAGAACACCTCAGCAGTGCCACAGGATGATTGCCTATGTGCCACGCTGCAAAAAGGAGCCCCGGCAAAGTACTGAGTGCATAAGATGTATGCACATACTTTTCAGATGGTCGACATTTCTGTATTATAAATTCTTTATTCTAATATTTTGAGAGACTGGATTTTTTTATTTCCATGAGCTGTAACCCATAAACATCAATTTTAAAACAAAATAAGGCTTCAAATGTTTCACTTTGTGTAATGCATTTATTATCACATTCTACTGCTTTTATTTTCCAGCAAATTTTGTATTAACATGAAATCACAGTGTCAATATCAAAGTAACCGTCAGTACCTGGTGTACCAGTACCAGCTACTTTAAGTACTACAGTGCATCTCATCCTTATGGACTGCACCAGATTTGTCAGTTCTTGCTGAGATGGGACCCCACTGTGATACACCACTCTTCCACCACACATGGTAAAATGTAATTTTGCACTGCAAGGATGATCATCTGTCTTTCCTGTCTCCCTGTAGCACTGTCTTAGGCATCCTACATTACAGACATTGCAGTTTATTGCCCTGGCCACATCTGCAGTCCTCATGCCTCCCTGCAGCAGGCCTATGGCATGTTCATGAGGGTGAGTAGGCATCCAAGGCATCTTTCTTCTGGTGTTTTTCAGAGTCAGTAAAAAGGTCTCTTTAGAGGCCTAATTTATTTTAACTTTAGAGCTGGTTGTCTATTAATCATAGGGTTGGCATGTGACTCCACATGCCCAAGTGTTCTTGGGCAAGACACTGAAATCCCAAGTTGCCCCCGATGGCAGCTTAGCACCTTTCATTGCTCTGCTACCATTGGTGTGAGTGTGTGTGTGAATGAGAACCAGGGTAAAGCGTTTTGAAGCTCTAAGGTTAAAAAGGCGCTATGTAAGTGCAGACCATATTGTAACTGTAACCTTAATTGCCTATGGCCTCAAATTGTTAATGTATGGGCAATAATTGTTCAAGCATGAAAAACACTGTTTGAACCTTTTCCAATAAAGATATGTAAAGCTTATTTGGATTTTACAAAATTCTTCTGAGAAAGGGATGTTACTTTTTCACATTGTGTGTGTATGTGTGTATGTATATATGTATATGTAATATATATATATATATATATATATATATATATATAATGTGTGTGTGTATATATATGAACACTGAAACATCTATTAATTAGTTAAATCAGTTAAATTGCAGTTGACAGTAATGCACACTTTGCAAATCTATATCTCCCACACCTTCAATCAGCCTCCAGCACTTCAGAAAATGTTTAGATTAGCACTAACTTGTCCTTCAAGAGTTTCACAAACCATTCATTCCGTACTTATTTTTTCTGTTATTGAACGGGGGACTTCAGTGTTTTCTTAGTGTATCTTGAACTTTTTTACGTGCTACATGCTAGTTTCATAAAGATGAAAACTGCAATTAAAAGGCAGTTGCACATTCAAGGAGAAGAAAGGGCTTGGGCAGAGCAAATGTTATCCAGCCCTTCCTCTGCTGCCAGATCCACACGTCTGACATGCAATTGGCGCTAGCTGGAATGACCTCACATTCCACTGAGGCCTTTCATCTACACCCTACAATATATTTTACAATTACAAACCTAAATATATAAATGAATGGATTGTGTGACACGAACAGATCACTGTAGAATTGACGAACTTTACTGTACTCTCACATGTTAAAGGGGTCATATCATGATTTTTAAAAGTTTTTAAACATTATTGTGTTCATTTGGTGTAATAGAATAGGTTCATATGGTGCATATGTTCAAGCAAATTATTTGTCACATACTGTACATTATTGCAATACCTCTATTCCCAAGATGCCTGAAATGCTCCGATTTCTCCAAAGCCCCTCCTTCCATGAAGCCCAGAGTGCTCCAATTGGCCAGCTGACCCATTGCATTGTGATTGGCCAAAAACCTCAAGCGTGTGTTGGAAATGTAACGCTCCTTGGGTTAGCTTCAGCCTCCAAGGCTTCTAATGCAATTATAAGCTTCCATCTGGCAGAAGGTACAGGAGCATCCGTGCCACCACCAGCAGATTCCAACAGTTTCTTCCCTGAGGCGGTCAGATTACTTGACACCCTGCTGTCTCCCAAAACTTAGCTGGGCTAGTCGAACACCTAACCCAGTAAGACTCATACCACTGCACACACACACTAACCCAATAAGACTCACTACTACTGCACACTGCACTTTACCTACTGTAGCTGCCTCAGTCACGTTATACCATGGAACTTGTTTTTGCTGACAGTATTGCTGCTGTGCCTGTGCTGCTATATTACAATATTGCTACAGTCTATGTTTACAATTACAGACCATGTTCTGTGTGTTGTCCTATAACTTTTTTTGTCCTGTGTATTTACTGTCCTGTGTATTTATTGTTTTGTTCTGTGTATTTATTGTTATGCACTTGTCATACACTTTTGTGTATTTGCACTTTATGTAGTATTACGTACTGTTCTATGTCGCACCATGGTACTGGAGAAATGCCATTTTGTTCCAATGTATACAAGCTATACAGAGGAATGACAATAAAAACCCACTTGACTTGAACATGTCGTCAATTTTACCGTATGAGTTTGAGTCAGATTCAGAAAATGCGGATTATCAAGCAGAACCAACTTTGCAAACATGACTTGAGAAGAATGTTTCACAGTGGTAAGTTTTCATTTTGTAACTCTCTTAACTTTCAGATAAGATGTAAATTCTGATGCCCCACCAGTGGGCCGTGGCATTAAGTGCAAATCTATCCTATCTACACAGCTTGTTTGTGTACATAGATACTCATGCGATATATCTTCTGAAAGCTACGATTCTTGTAATTCAAGTGATATTAACAGTTTCATGATACAATCACAACAGCAGCTACAATTAACATCTGTGTCAGACAGCCAACAGTCTTACTTCATAAAATAATCAAAAGTACTTGCAGATTCTGATTCAGAAGTGCAAGATTGTCAGAGCCAATCACCCCATTTTTCAGGAGTAGCCTTTGTTTGTAGCCTGCCTTGTACTGGCCCAGGTTCAGGAAGCTGTTCTCTGTAGAAATGCGCTGTGCACAAGCAAACATTTGGGTTGCATTGCTCAGGAACAGCATTACAGATAAACAGTAAACACTGATTCCTAACTTTGGCAAAACAAAGGGGGTTTGCTTTCGCACTGAAACACACAGCATCTCCATTATATGGTGCCTAAATTCACTGAAGCCTCACCTTCTTTGTGTCTGGCTTTGGGTGGGATTATGCTCACGGTGCACGCTGTGAGATAGATGTTGTTAACCAGGAAGACCTTATCCTTATCCCTCATCCCTGAGACATTGAGCCATAGGTGCTTCTCCGCCACAACCAAGATACAAGATGCCATGTTATAAACATGGCATGATATTTCATCATGTACTACTGGAAAAAAGGGAGTTTTATGCGGTATGAGGGAGATTTATATTCACTGGGGAGATAGTGCTCATCCAGCCTACTATGAGCCACTTCCTCTTCTCCAGGCCAGTCTAGTTTCTCTATAGCTCTATTAATCACTTCAAGCTGCTCTTTATATGCTTGAGAGCTGCTTTCCATTTTTAGTGCAATGGCTCTGCCCTCTGGCTCCTCAGAGTCAGAACAGGTGGGTTGGCTTTCCATATCGGAAGGAGGAGTCGTGATGCGAGCACCAAAATCCAGCCGAGAGTCGGAGCCAGAAGACAGGGCAAGAGATATAGCTACACTCATCTCTGGCTCCCATTCCAGATCCATATGGGATCCCCAGGCTTAGATCCGCAAGGTTCCGAAACCCAACTCCCTTCAGCCAAAAAGAAAGCAAGCCACGAGCGGAGCCACCTGACTGAAAAGTGTTCACAAAATGCGTGCAGTCATCCCCTCAAGGGCCGCTATGGCATGCCCTACTGCCAGACACTTCACACAGAAAGTGTGTCTGCCACACCCCTGCCCCCATAATGAAATGGTAGCAAGGCGTGACACACTTCCTGAACTCTCCCTGACTCATACTTTTCTGTTTTTTAAAGGGACAAAAATAAACATTTTTTTAAATAGAGGAAATATAAAGTCTTTTTTGAAGGCATTCACAAATTACCACCACACAGGCTTTTTCTGAAGATAATAAGGCTGATGTGGTTCATAGGTGCAATTTTATAGTTACATGATACACGAAATTGTTACATCACCTGACCACGGAAGGCTTATACATAGGTGTGATTTCACACAGACATCAGATACCTGTCACATGCACTTCCCATAGCATGAAGTTCATGCAACGTTGAGTTCCCTTTGAAATGGAACACATTTAACACTTCATTATTAACTTCAACTATCATAATTCTATACAGTAGATCCAGTTCATTTTACATTTCCACTTACTTTTGAAAATGTATAATAATCCATGTTACCTAATTCACATAAAAGGTTAGAAATAAGGAGAAGAGGTGGGGTAAGCATTCATAGACTTTCTTATGACTTCATTCCACAAAATTGCTCATTAGAATTCCTATGAATTTTCTATGAGATCAGTTTGTCCATCTTGGCCAGCACACCACCAAGACAAGCCTAAAGGGATACTCTGTGACAAGCCGTAACATGACATGATATAATGCATCTAGCATCCAAAAGGACAAAGCATGACTAGACTGTTGAATTACACTTCCAATTTTTTAAATAATTCTGTATTGATTCCTGTGCTGTAGTGAACCATCACTACAGGCCAAAATGATAGATTAAGTAGTGGTTTGTTAAATTGCTGACAAACAACACAACAGAAGTCTTCTGAGATTAAGTCAAGGTGCACTATACAAAGTGGCCTGGCTCATACATTAACCAGATCTCTTACCAATCAAGAAAAGCATGTCATCAGACAATAAATAAGAATCTAAATATTAATAAATCAATAGAAAGATAAAATTACATAGTAGAAACAGGCCTGTTGAGACTCAATGAAAGGATGTCGGTAGTGTACAGTGGCATGCATAAGTATTCACCCCCTTTGAACTTTTCTACATTTTATAATTTTACAACCTGGAATGGAAATTGACATAATTATATGACATGAATGTACACAAAATATTTCACAATACTGAAGTGGGGGACAAAAGTAATGTAGTTTACAAATATATGTGGAAAAAAAATGAAGTTGTGATTGCATCAGTATTCACCCCTATTGCTGTGAAACCTTAGTTCTGGTGCAATCAGATGCAATCAGAAGTCACATAATTAGATGAATGAAATCCACCAGTGTGCCAACTGGGACTAAATTCTGATAAAGTACCAGTCAGGGTTTGGTTATTTAAAAAAATCCCAAAATTCCTGTGGATCACCAATACATCCATTGTTTAAAAAATGGAAAAGACTGTCACAAACATGACTGCCTAGTGGAGGCTGTCCACCAAAGGTCAGTAACTAGGTAAGGAGAGCAGTAGTCAGAGAAGCAATCAAGAGTCCAAGGGGCTGAAGGAGCTGGAGAGATCCACAGCTCAGACAGAAACTATTAACAGGACAACCATAGCCTGGACACTGCATGCCCCAGCATTGCTCATCACTCTGGTAGCACTATCCCCACAGTAAAGCATGATGGTGGTAGCATAATGTTCTGAGGATGCTTTTCATCAGCAGAGACTGGGAAACTGCTCATGGTTGAGGGCAGTTCTAGAAAAAAAACCTGTTCTGCCTGCAAGAGACTTAACACTGGGGCAGACGTTCAACTTTCCACAGAGAATAACCCTAAGCCTACTGCCAAAACTATACTGGATCTGGAGTGGTTCAAGACCAAGAAACTGAATGTACTCAATAGCCCAGTCAAAGCCAAGACCTCAGTTCAATTGAAAAACTGTGATGAATATGTATGCATACTTTTGTCCATTTTGTGTATTTTATCTTTATAAAATATAACATATTAGTCTTTAGCCATGGTTCCTTTCACCCCTAAAATGTATTTGTGTTGAGTATGTAGCTAAGCAACATGAAAAAAGAACTAGCTGAGAATAAAAGAGCTTGTTTATTCAGATGACAGTAAAGCTTCTGCTGAATTATCATGGAAACCCACCATGTTGCGCTGATAAAAGCCCTCCCTGTGCTAGAAAGCAGCCAGGAACATCTTTGTACATACGAATTTACTAAGGATTTCATCTCATACCAACTGTACCTGAACTTGAAAAATACAGTGGTGCTTGAAAGTTTAATAAAGTAGAATTATCTTTATTTCTGCACGAATATGATCTAAAACTAAATTAGATGTTCACACAAATCCTAAAAGAGACTTGCATTAAACAAATGAGACAAAAAAATATTATACTTGGACATTTATTTATAGAGGAAAATTATTCAATATTGCATGATGACACCACACACCTCAATAGCAAGAGGGAACACCAGACACTAGATGTGAAAGTTTTAAATAAGACCGGTTCCACCTACACTCCCTAAGCAGGTGCTACCGACTGGCACCCAATCTTGAACACCTGATTCTAATTTTATGGATTTGAAGGTGTGATAAAAGTAGGGGTGTACTTACTCTTTCCATGTGACCAATTTGTTTTTTGTTCCTTTAAATTGTAAAAATTACAACAAAATATACATGTTGTGTTATGTGATAGTGTGTCAAAGAGGTTTAATGTTTCCTTGTCCAAATATGTCAAAAAAGCCAACATTTTCCACAGGGTGTACTTTTTTTTTGTTTGTTTGTTTTTGTTTTTTTTCCCAACATGACTGTATTTATTGAGGAAAATGATGCAATTGGCTGGAAAAAAAAAAAAAAAAGTTTTTAAAAATAATTTGAGTTTGAACTCAACCAACGTACAATCAGGCAGATTGTGTACAATTTGAGGAAATTCAAGACCATTGTTACCCTCCCCAAGAGTGGTTGATCAATAAAGATCAATACATAGTCTGTAAGGTCACAAAGGAACCCAGTGTAACTTGTAAGCACCTGAAGGCCTCTCTCACATTGGCTAATGGTAATGTTCATGAGTCAACAACTAGGAGAACACTGGACAGCAATGGTGTGCATGGCAGGGTTTCAAGGAGAAAACCATTGCTCTCTAAAAAGAATATTGCTGTCTGTCTGCAGTTCAAAGATCATTTGGACAAGCCAGAAGGCTATTGGAAAAAAAATGTTTTTGGGATAGATGAGACCAAAATGAAAATGATGGCTTAAATGAGAAGCATTATGCTTGGAGAATGGAAAACACTGCATTCTATCATAAGCTCCTTATCCCATCCTTGAAACCTGTAGTTGGTAGTATCATCATTTGGGCCTGTTTTGCTGCATATGGGCCAGGATGGCTTGCCATCGATGGAACAATGAATTCTAAATTACATCAGCAAATTCTAAATGAAAATGCCAGGATATCTGTCTATGAACTGAATCTCAAGAGAAAGTGTGTCATGCAGCAAGACAAAAACCCTAAGCATACAAGTCATTCTATCAAAAATGGTTTACAACATACAAATGTAAAGTTTTGGAATGGCCAAATCAAAGTCCTGACCTTAATCCAATAGAAATGTAGTGCCTGTTTATGTAAGGATACCCACCAACATCCCAGAGCAGAAGTTGTTCTGTTCTGAGGACTCACCAACAGTTAACGGACACATTTATTTGTAGTTATTGCTGCACACGAGTGTCACAACAGACACTTAAAGCAAAGGTTCACATACTTTTGCCACTCACATATATGCAATGGCAAGATCTAAAGGATTCTGTAAGGCCTTCAGAAAAAAAAAGGTTGTGGATGCCTATGAGTCTGGGAATGGATAAAAAAAGATCAAAACAATTTGAAATACATCATTCCACTGTGAGGAAAATCATCTAGAAGTGACACAGATTTCAAATCACTGACACATTGTCCAGGACTGGCCAGCCCAGTAAATTCGGCCCAAGAGCTGACCATCTGATGCAAAAAGAAGCCTCCAAGAACTGTAAAGTTTCCGCAGAGGATTTGCTAGTAAGTACTGTAACTGTTGTCAAAGTTTATGCTTCTCCAACAAAAAGAAATTCCACAAATTTGACCTGCATGGGAGGTGTGCCAGGAAAAAGCATTTGCTGTCTAAAAAGAGCATTAAAGCAAGACAACAGTTTGTCAGTTAGCAAATAGGCAAAGACCTGTCCTTTAGGAATAATGTGCTCTGGACAGATGAATCAAAGATAGCGATGTTTGGCCACAGTAACAGCAGGCATGTTGGTGCAGACCAAAGACAGACAGGAAAAAGTACCCCATACCAACTGTGATCTACAGTGGTGAAAATGTTATGGTTTGGGATTGCTTCACTGCCTCAGAGTGTAGTTACTTTTTCCACAGAAGAATACCACATCTATTGATATTTCTCTTGAATAAATGATTAAAAAAGCTAATTTTCTTTGTGGTTTTATACAAGAATACCAACTTTATTAGTAGGCACTGTTTCAAAGATTATAAAATCTTTGCTTGTCCAAATATGTCAAAAAAGCCAAGAATTTCCGTAGGGTATTCTTATTTTTCACATGACCGTAAATATGCTAAAGTATAATATTTGTTTTTCATTTATTTAATTGGGTTCTCTGTCTATTTTAGGACTTTTGTGGAAATCTGAAGTTTTTTTTCGGTCATATTGATGCCGATATATAGAAAATTCTAAAGGGTTCACAAATTTTCAGGCAACACTGTACATTTCTTCTTTGTGAAAAAAGCTCTTGTATAGTATGAAATAATTAAAGCTGATATCAGTACTTCTCAGAGTACTGGGTTTCTGTCGAGTGTGTAATTTGCAAGCCAAGAATTGAAACTTAACTGGACCATACAATCCAGTTTAGGTCCCAAGAACTACATGTTCCCGCTTCCATGTCTTGTTCATGCACAATCTTATAGTTAAATACTCTTAACTGCATCAACAGATGTATTTTTTGCCTCATATACATCACCAAAGATAAGACAGATCAACGTATGGTTTAATGATATGGGCATGCAGTCAAATTATATCTTCATAATTTAACAATATTACTTAAGAGAATGTTGTTTGACTAGGTGTGACAGCATATCAGCGGAGCTCAGACAAAACTTGGCTCAGAGATCTTCCAGATGTGATATAAAGAACATTTAGTCCTTTTTACAAGTGTAATGTTCTACCTATCCCCTATTCCACATTCCCATTCTCTAGTCCATGTCATCCATCAAAACTGAAGACATTCAGAAGAGAATGCTTTTATTTCCCACATAAATTCACCATGTTTCACTCCTCTGATTTTGGGATTTATTTTCTAACCTGTAATACTCTGATTGCAGTGATAAATTTACTAATAACAGGACCTATCATGGCAACATTAGGCACAAAGTGGAAGCTTGGATGGGATGCTGGTCTGTTGTGAAGAAATAAGTACACCTAATGGAATTTGTTGGCCTTTTTGACATACAGTATATGGACAAACATATGATTATCTTTGAAACAATGCCTATTAACATTGTTGATATGCTTGAACAAAACTACAAGGAAGCATTTATTTTTCAACTATTTATTCAACAGAAATATCAATAGTACTCTTTTGGTTTCAGAAGCTCGTATTGCCCCCTTTCGCAGAAAGAACATCTTGTATACATTTTGCATAATTGTCCACGAGCCTCTGACATCGACTTTTGACCCCTCCTCCTAGATATTCAAAGGTTTTCTTGCATGTACTGCCCATTTCACATCCCACCCAGGACATTTCAATTTGATTTAAATCCAGGTTTTGATTAGGCCATTTCATGACCCTCCATTTCTTCTTTTTAAGCCATTCCTTGGTGGGTATGCTAGCGTGCTTAGGATCATTATGCTGTTGAAACGTCGACTTTCGGTTCAACTTCAGCTTTTGGACTGTTTGCCATGGGTATCACAATTAACTTGTGAAATGAGAAAAACAAACAGAAATCTAGTTGCAATTTATTTACATTTGTAACACCTTGGTTGTTCTATATAGTTCCATGGTGCACTTTTTTTGTTCTCTGATACAAGTTGATTAAAACAGTGAATGAAGCAGTTCTTCTGACAAAGATAGGAAATAAAACAGCACCTCTGCCCACACTGATGGAAAATCAGCAGTATGTCTCCGGATGCCACCTCCACAGCATGTGATGCCAATAGTGCCTGCTTTCTCACACACTGATTCAAGGCTTCATTCCAGGAGCTGAAAATTTTCACCCATTTCCAAGCACCTGCTACCTTGGAGACTGTGTAACCAGGGAAACACACAGAACATGGCACTAAAATACGCCACCCTCAGAAATGGGCAGACCTTCTGAGACGGAGTCTTCCGTTCTAGGTTTTATGGGAATTAATCATTTGGAATCTTTAATGGAAGTCCATTTGACCAACCGACCTACTACAAGCAGCTCTTTGTGTGCTAAATTTCAGTTCAGACTTAACCAGTCTTAATACACAAATGCTAAAAAGTGTTACTGCAATTTTAAATGTGTGGTCCAATTGCTGGAGCCATCTTTTCACTTGAAATTGAGAACTTCCTTGAGTAAACTTGCTGCAGTGAATCTGAATTGATGTGACTATGTTTACTTTACATTCTTTTTAGAGCCTGGCTTAACTTAGTAGACATGCTGAGTTGATTCTTTGTTAGAAGTCTTGACATAAATCTGCAGCCAATTCAGTAGGGAATGTGCACTGCACTATAATGATAAAAAGCAATAACCTGCATTTGAAGTTTGTTAATAACCATATCTATGCCAACATGCAACATATACTGTAAATGTCTTTTGCCTGTTCATATGGTCACACTGCCCCAAAAGTGAAAAAAGAGAAAATTGCATTTAAGGAATTTATTGAAATCTTATATATATATATAATTTAAAATATGACCTAAATACAACATATAATTTAATTTATAACCTACTCTATATAGGGTCAAAACTATATCGACACGTGAGTATTGATCATCCCATTCCAAATCCATGGGCACTGATATTGAGTTGGTGCGGTTTGTTGCTATAACAGCCTCCAATCTTCTGGGAAGGCATTCCACTAGATATTGGAACATGGCTGTAGGAATTTGCTCATTCAGCAACAATACACAGCCATCATTCTGATTCATTCCAAATATGTTCAGAAGGGTTGAGGTCAGGGCTGTGTGCAGGACCCTTGAGTTCTTCCACACCAACCTTAGCAAACCATGTCTTTATGGATCTCGCTGTGCACATTGTCATGCTGGGACATGTTTGGGTCTCTTAGTTCTAAGTTCTTAGTTATTAATGCTACAGTATAGAAAGGCATTGTATACAGCTATATGCATCAAACTTTGTGGCAACAAAGACCCACATATGGGTGTTATTGTAAGATGACTACAGACCTTTTTTTTTCAGTCTTTTTCAGTGCAGTCTACAATGGAAAATGAGTTATAAGAATTTTGAGTATAATCATCCCCATCAGTCTTTGGCTCATCACCTGAGGTAAAAGTTTCTTACAACATTTAATATGAGCCTCGTCACCATATCTTAAACAGCTGATCGCTGATCATGCCACCAGGTATGAGGAAATAATAGTTTATTAATTCAGTTGCTTTTATTATATCTACATTTCTTGCTAGTAATGTCTTTTTTATTAGGTAATTTGAAAATGTCTGCTGTCATCTGCACCGAGTGTGTAAAACAAAATGCTCTTCTCTGTTTTCATAATGTGACAGTGGAGAGGCTTCAAACATTTTGACAACCATATCTGAGCGGCTTATGTCCATTCACAGAGTGATATTTCTTTCTTGGAGAAATCACACTTAACTAGCAAGGTTTTAGATCTTTGGGCAGACTGAATACATTTACCACTGTTTGTTAAACTGGCTCCTTACCCAACATGATGTCTGCAGAAAGTTTAGGCAGGATTGAAAAGTAAATAAACATTTTAATATAATTTTGGTGAAGTAGAGGTGCCATGGTTTATTTATTGTTATTTATTATAGTATTATTTTTTTTTGTCATTTCTGGCTGTCTTTCCGATCAGTTGTCCCAGATGTGTGTATGTGCTCGTTCTGGTAGGATAATTCTATCAAATTCAATCCATTGTTTTGGTGTAAACTAACCAAATGTTTAGTGAATGCAAGTCTTTATATATTGAGAAGGGGCAACCAATCATTTTCTTTTATTTAAAAAAGCAAGATTTTAGGCTAGAAGTGCTGACTAGGGTTTTAATAATAGCTGGCAAGGAATGGATGCTTAGCTTTCTAAAAGAATAGTCTAAGTTTGGAAAGATGTACAGGAAACTAAAAACATTTAATTGATCTCTTAAATGCTGTATTTAAGCATTCTGTAAGTGCTGATTGCATGTCAGGGTGTGCTGCATCTTTAGAAAAATCAGCACACTAAATCACAAGAGATTAATCCCCCCCCCCCCCAACACTTAACATTCCTTCCTAGCGTTCCTGTATTTAAAACTTCCCTCAAATACCACAGTAAAAACCCGATCATTAAACAAAGACAGCCAAGTGCCTGGCTGCTTGCGTCCACATTCTACAGTCTGTATTTAATTCCACACATTTTTCACTCACATTTTTATACAATGTGTCTGACAGGTGATTATCAGGGTTACAAAACTGTAAACAAGCCATCAAAAGGAGTTCAGTTGTTAATACTACTCTCATTCCTGATACATTTCACACATTTGTGTGGTTGTGATATTTGTCATATCAGTCACAGTGGTGTGAAGACATTGTTTTCAGTGTAAGCATGGATTGTTCAACCAAGTACCTAAAAAAAATGACCCAAGCTATTAGCCTTTGCGGAGCCCTTAATCTAATAAAACAGAGGGGGAAAAAGGGAAAAGGACATTTGCTGTTGCTTTCAGTTTGCTATTCTCTGTTTAAACATATTGCTTTAGAATGTACAGACAGCATGGGAGTTTCTATGTTAATCCCATCATGCTTGACTTTTACTTTACTGGGGAAGTATAGGCATGTAGGCAGACTGCTACACACATCAGAGAAGAATCAGACGCAACCCACTTCCTCTGTTGCGACTCTCTTCCTGGCTCTGCAGGCTTGCAGACATGACTTTAAAGACAGGACATGTTTCACCTTGGAGAGGATTCTCACAGGCTCCAGTCATCACTCACTGACAGAACAGACCACATCAAACAGAGGGAAAAGGAGGAGAGATTGTGCTGGATGCAAAGCCTGGGAGAGGAAACCACTATGTGAGAGTGGAGAGCAAAATTAGTGGGCGGTGTGGATCTGAAATGGATGAGGTGTTAGAGGAGAGGAGGGTTAGGAAAGATGCTGGGGCAACAAGCTCAAAGAGCAGCTGGCTCCATTTGCAAATTTTTCAAAACGACTAACTTTTTCTGGTGCTTTCCCCTCTCTCTCTCTTTCGTTGTCACTTTTTCTCTCATCCTTTCTTTCCCCCCAAGCTCATTACGAATATGCATGTACTGTATAAAGGAAGCTAATGTCTGCCTGTCTATGTCACTCACCACCATAATTAATCCACCCTCACAGCACTTATCTTAGGCTGAATAGGGGTGATGCAGATAATATGTGGAACAGCAAGAGGGGTAGGGGTGGGGGTGGGGTGGGGTGGACAACATCGAGCAAGCTCCATCTAAAGCATCACTGAATCATGATGTCCTTTGCTGGGGCACTGCCCAGTGACTCAGTCCCAGCAGGGAGGGAGAAAAGCCGGCCATGCATACAGACCTCTGTTACTGCTTAACAAGCTCAAGCTGTTGGGGGTTTGCAGCCCATGTCTAAAATTTCACTCACCTCATTAAGCTGCGATTAATCTTGGCCAGTGATGAAGTACACTGCAGAACCTTTATCCCAGTAGGCAAGAGTTGAGGGAATACATAAATTGGTAAACTGAAATCTAAGGGTAGCTCAGAGATAGAATCAGAGGTGACCAAGGTGACTCAGGGTCATGTGGGGACTGAGTGTGTACCCATTTCTATTATCATTTTCATATCATACACCAGTTCCATTACATCACTGTGTATCCTATCTCATTTACTTTAAAAATATTTCCTCCCAAAGGCGCGCGGTGGCCTAGTGGTTAGCATGTTCGCCTCTCACCTCCTGGGTTTGGGGATCGATTCCAACCGTGGTCCTGTGTGTGTGGAGTTTGCATGTTCTCCCCATGCTGTGGGGTTTTCCTCTGGGTACTCCGGTTTCCTCCCCCAGTCCAAAGACATGCATGGTACGCTGATTGGCATGTCCATAGTGTATGAATGTGTATGTGATTATGCCCTGCGATGGATTGGAACCCTGTCGAGGATGTACCCCGCCTTGTGCCCGATGCTCCCTGGAAACCTGTACCCGATAGGCTCCAGGTCTCCCCGTGACCCTGAAGGAAGGATAAGCGGTATATAAAATGGAGATGGATGGATGGATGGATGGATGTTTCCTCCTAGCAATCAAAATGTATGGACCTTGAATGAGTTGCAAGACCTCCAAGTCCTTTATTTGGTCACTATGTAGGTCACCAGAGACTAATCAAGCTGATTCTTGTTACACTTAATTAACTTCTTTTGTGCAGTCACTGACACTTAGCTAATGAGGTCAGCGAGTGCTTTTGAGGCAATGAGCAGCCAAGTTATCAGGAGATCTGTGTCACACCAGGAATAGTGCCTAATCTTGTCTCTAGTTTGTTGTGTCATACAAGCACATGCAAAGAAGCCAAAATACCAAGAACAAATACAACCCATTTCCCAGAGCTTCTGACTGTGTGGTTTTTGAAATATTCTACATGAACAAATCTGCACAATTCCAGAGACAACAGTTTTAGTGTGCCCACTACATACATGTAAATACTGCCATATTCCTTTCCTGTGCAGTTTTAATTTTGAACTAAAAAAGCAACTTGCTATATATGGGTAATATTAAAAATATGGTTTGTTTTATGTTTCAAGCATCCTAACAGTCACAGAATACTGTATATAATGTGTAGTGAATACTTTAAACAGGAAGCAACATGTTCTAGTTTTTCTTTCCACTGCTTTTGGCTTCAGTGATACACGTTAAATATAGAGTGTTATAACCTAAAGGAGTGACTGCAATAAGGAGTGATATAAACTTTTAAGACATAATTAAAATTTAGCCTAGTCAATGGAAATAACACCAGTACCAATTATTTTGCAGAATTTTATGGAAGAACTAATACAGCATATTAAAAGAAACGTTCTCACACTTGCATTTGTAAAAAGTAACGCAATCCATTAAACAGTAACACAGTCATGTGTTGATTTATTGTCAAACTCATACAGGACAGTCATTGCATTTACTGGAATATCTTTGCCATTTTTTGTTGTATAACCAAATGGGAAAACTCAGCAGACATTATCTTGGTAAGCATTTTAAAAAGTATACTCAGATTTGAGTAATGATTCTTTATAACCTGACTGACATCAGTCACTTGGACGTTGTTCTGTCTTGAGCAGTGTTGGGTGAGTTACACACAAAAAGTAATCCACCACAGATGACTAATTACAACTTTAAAATTCTAATTTGAGAACATTACTGATTAATGCATGTGAAAAGTAATCAGATTATTCATTACTTTACTTTCAAGTTACTTTCAAAACCAATCAAACCTACAAAAATACACTTCAAAGTGAAACTCATAGTTCCTTCAGTAATTTTGGCATGCGTCAATGTATGACCTGATAAGAAAATGTTGAATTTATCCTAATACTTGCCTTGGTGTTGTCACTGTTTGTAGGACTAACAGAACAATAAAATATACAACTTTTCTAACTAGGCTAGTTTGGGGTCATTAGCCAAGTGGAGGCACAACTAAGCTATCATTGTATGAGTTTAGCTGCTACAGTGCCATGCAAAGAACATAATCTTTCCTTATGCTCTCCTCATTTCATGTTCATGTAAACTGGAACTCGTATAGACATTGAGAGGCATAAGAGGATGTTACTGTTTCAGTTCCAACTCATTTACTAGGTTAAAAAAAATTGGTATATATCCATTTTTCCTCACTCTGACTGTGTGAGCTAGCGTTTGGCAGAATTGAGAGCTGTCAGCCAATAATACACGAGTGTCTACATGTATTTTCCTGTAAAACCTGTCTGATTGGGCTTGTCTCTGTTCACTGAAGATATGAAATTACAACACCTTTGTCTTTTTTTTACTGATGTTCAGTTAGGTAGTGACAAACCACTCCAAGTGGAGAATTATTCAGGGCTAAAGAAAACATCTTTTGAGCTATAACACAAAATGCCCAGGCCTGGTTATGTGCCTGGCAGCCATGCAAAACGTGATTTATTTTAAAATTTTATTTTCCTTAACATTGTTTTCTTAACAATAATTTTGTAACACAAGTAACATAATTCTTTTAACATCAGTAATTGTAATCAAATTAATCAAATAACATAAATTAAAAATGCAATGCGTTACATTACTGTGTTATCAGAAAAAGTCTTTAGAATACCCAGCTCTGTTCTTGAGTCACTATCCCTTAGATATGTGTCACTGTGATCTCACGCAACACAAGTTTAACAGACACAAGGCTCATTTCTGTGTCAAAATATTGAATCTGAAAACAATTCGACTGGGTATATGACTAACTTTGCATTTCTATTTTGAACCCATAACAGTTAAGCCAAACAATTGCATTTACACATAGAAACACACTCACACTCACTGAAAGACAAGCAACACTATTCATGATTGCTATTTTTATGTCAAGTATTTCAAGTACGTAATCATGCAGTGTCTTTTCTGAGCAAGCGCTGTAAACTGAAAAGCTTCCACTTATTAGCCATTAGCTAGCTATTTCGAAAATTGCAGTTCTGTCATTTGTCCCTGTGTGTAATTTATGTGCAATACTTTGATTAGGCAATGTTTGCTTGGTCTATTTATGTCTAGTTCCTCTTTCAAAGGGATTTTTTTGTAAAAATCAGTGATACCAGTTTATCACACCTACTATTGTACTTCACATCCACTATCTCAATCACTGATGATGATGACATGTTGTAGATGTGTCAGTAAAGTAGCCTTAAATAAGCTACATTTACATTTATGGCATTTGGCAGATTCCCTTATCCAAAGCAACTTACAGAATTGCTTTAGGTCTCTAGACATCGTTTGACGACTGCCAGTGACTCAGCTCTTCGGACATCTAGGGTAAGTTTATTCTGCCACCTAGGAGCCAGAACAGAGAAGAATCTTCATGCATGCCTTACGTGTACACTGAAAGATGGCGGGGCCAATCGAGCAGTGCTAGAGGATCGGAGGGAGCTTGGTGCAGTGTGGAGTGTGATAAGTGCTTTTAGGTAAGTGAGCGTTGGTCCATTTTTGGCTTTTTAGGCAAGTAGCAGTGTTTTAAATCTGATGCAGGCAGTTACAGGAAGCCAGTACCGGGAGCATAGCAATGGGTTGGTGTGTAAGAAGTTAGGAAGGTTGAAAACAAGTCATGTAGATACATTCTGGAGAAGTTGCAGAGGATGAATGACACTCCGAGGCAGACTTGCCAGGTGCAAGTTGCAGTAGTCCAGTCTCAAATTGATAAATGAATAGAAATGGATGAATGCTTCTGATGCTATGAAGGAGAACTCAATATGAAGGTGTCATTTTAGCAATGTGAGAGGAAAAGGACAGTTTTTTTTTGTTATAACAATTTTTATTGATTCTCATACACTTTTCAGAGTACAACAAGATATATCAATACAGAATCAACATTTTGTTTTTTACCCCGATAACAGTTTACATATGATCAATTTACTTATGATTCACGTACATGTGATTTAATTACAT
>JAFFST010046334.1:121886-137821 GCA_022414735.1 Noturus placidus | reverse complement strand
GTTGTTGATTCTTCACAAAAAAATACAGTTTTATATCTTTATGTTTGAGGCCTGAAATGTGGCAAAAGGTTGAACAGTTCAAGGGGGCCGAATACTTTTGCAAGGCACTGTATGTGTATCGATATAGGTGTCTTGACTATAGCCTGCTACACTTCAGTGATTTATGGGTGGCTGTGGCTCCGTTGATAGAGCGGGTTGTCCACTAATCGTAGGGTTGGTGGTTCGAATCCCGGCCCGGGTGATCCCATGCTGAAGTGTCCTTGGGCAAGACACTGAACCCTAAGTTGCCCCCGATGGCAAGCTAGCACCTTGCATGCAGCTCTGCTACCATTGGTGTGTGAGTGTGCTCTCATTTGTTAGTCGCTTTGGATAAAAGGGTCTGCTAAATGAATTTGGTCCTGTCTAGTTTGTGGCTGTTTGCCGATCACCTGACTATTAGACTGCCCCACGTTTCTGATTACTGCCAAGCTCTTTTATGTGTTTGCTGTTTTTTAAAAAAAAAAACAGTAAGCTTGACGTTCAACAAGGCTGATAACTGTGAACCGCCAACATGAATATTTACCAACTCTGCCAATGGCTCTGGCAGAACTACCCAGTAACACAGGCATGATCTGAAATGACAATTTTGCAATTGTACACAATATATTGGACATATTACTACAGACTTTCCAAATGGAGATCGTTGGGAATTTATACTGTATGTATTGTTGCATTTAAATTTGATGGATGCCAATGTCTTAGTGGTTAGCACGTTCTCCTCACACCTCCAGGGTCGGGGGGTTCGTTTCCCACCCTGACCCTGTGTGTGTGTAGTTTGCATGTTCTCCCTATGCTGCGGGGCTTTCCCCTGGATATTCCGGTCTCCTCCCCCAGTCCAAAGACATGCACGGTAGGCTGATTGGCATGTCTAAAGTGTCCGTAGTGTATGAATGGGCATGTGAATGTGTATGTGATTGTGCCTTGAGATGGATTGACACCCTGTCCAGGGTGTACCCCGCCTTGTGCCCCATGCTCCTTGGGATAGGCTCCAGGTTCCCCCATGACCCTGAAGAAGGATAAAGTGGTATAGAAGATGGATGGATGGATGAAAAAAGTCTTGGAACTGAACACTGGAACGAATTTCAAGACATCACAAAGAAGAATAAACCAAATCAAACATATGCACCACCTGTGTGTGTGTGTGTGTGTGTGTGTGTGTGTGTGTGTGTGTGTGTGTGTGTGCGCGCCCTGGAGCTAACACAGTTAGCTAACACAGTTAGACACAGGACTAGGCCACAGACTGAATAAAAACATATACTCGTTCACTTTTTTTTAATACCAGTTCTACAGTGACCAGTAGTACCTAATCCTAACTTTAATCCTTAACATCTAAATGTCTTTCTTGTGTAACAGTATAGCCTTAAATAAGTCAAAGCACCTAAAAAGTCAACGTTAAAGAAAAGAAATGCATTATAAAAAAAAAGAATCCAATATAGAGAAGGAATTATAAATGCTGGCAAAAAGCTGTACACTGCAAGAGCTTAAACAGATTGCTGTTTTATTAGTTGTTTAATACTTGCTTAAAAAGTCATGCTTAAAAATTAATCAAAAGAGAAGGGGTAATATCTCAATCTCCATTAAGGTTTCCAAGCAAGGCCACATGGATAGATTTAGAGTTATTGACCATGTCGGTCCATATGCATTCCGAAACTAATCCGGATATGGACCTGCTCCAGCATTTCGACACATCTTTTCCAGGTCTGGTGTGTGTGGCATAAGTGCCTATCATTTAAAAAACAATTTAGAAAATTCCAGTGCCTCAAAGCCCACGCACAGTTCACAAATGCATAGGCCACAGGACCTGCAGATCTACAAGAAGCCACAATGTGATAACACAGTTGTTTGAACCTGCAGTGCCTTCCACTAATATTGGCACACTTGGTAAATATGAGTAAAGAAAGCTGTGAAAAATTCTTTATTGTTTAACCTTTTGAACTTTTGTTAAAAAAAACCCCCCGCAAAAATACAATTGCAATCACAGGTTTATTAAAAATATATGTGTTAAATATATACGTCTGCAACAATTATTGGCACCCTTTTAGTCACTAATTTGTGCTACCTCCCTTTGCTAAGATAACAGCTCTGAGTCTTCTCCTGTAATGCCTGATGAGGTTGGAGAATACATGGTGAGGGATCTGAGACCGTTACTTCTTACAGAACATCTCCAGATCATTCACATCTCGTTGTTCATGCTGGTGGACTCTCCTCTTCAGTTCACTCCACAGGTTTTCTATGGGGTTCAGGGGACTGGGATGGTCATGGCAGGAACTTGATTTTGTGGTCAGTAAACCATTTTTGTGTTGATTTTGATGGATGTTTTGGATCATTGCCCTGCTGGAAGATCCAACCCCGGCCCATTTGAATCTTTCTGGCAGAGGCAGTCAGGTTTTCATTTAATATCTGTTGATATTTGATAGAGTCCATGATGTCATGTATCCCAACAAAATATCCAGGTCCTCTGGCAGAAAAACAGTCCCAAAACATTAAAGATCCATCTCCATATTTAACCGTGGGCATGAGGTACTTTTCCATACGGCTACCTCTCTGTGTGCACCAAAACCACCTCTGGTGTTGATTGCCAAAAAGCTCTATTTTGGTTTCATCTGACCATAGAACCCGATCCCATTTGAAGTTCCAGTAGTGTCGTCAAACTGAAGACGCTCGAGTTTGTTTTGGATGAGAGTAGAGGCTTTTTTCCTGAAACCCTTCCAAACACCTTGTGGTGATGTAGGTGACTTCAGATTGTAGTTTTGGAGACTTTCTGACCCCAAGAAACGACTAACTTCTGCAATTCTTCAGCTGTGATCCTAGAAGATTTTTTGACCACTCGAACCGTCCTCTTAACATTGCGTTGAGACGATATAGACATGCGTCTAATTCCAGGTTGATTCATAACATTTCCAGTTGATTTGAACTTCTTAATAATTGCCCTGATGACGGAAATGGGTATTTTCCACTGCTTGTGTTATTTTCTTATAGACACTTCCCATTTTGTGGAGATCAACAACCTTTTAAATGCTTACCAATATTATGTTATTTACAGTTGGAATAAATTTAAGAAGGCAGGGGTAACTCTGTAGGAGCAAGAGATATCCACAGCTCATATAAGGACACTGTTGAGAGGACATCCACAGCCTGGACAATCCACAATGCTGGGCTTTATTGAAGAGTGACAAACCATATGAAATCATGTTTGGAGTTTGCCACGAGGCAGGCCTGAGATGAAGCAAACAGATGGCAAAAGATTCTCAACTTTTTGGGCGTGGCACAAAATTCTGCTTGGCAGAAAACGAACATTTCTCATCACCCCGAGAAAGCCATTCTTACAGTGAATTCTTACATCATGTTGAGAGTCGGACATTACTATATTATTACTGATTGTTAAGGTGCTCAAAAGGACAAAACATTGTGCCTTTACTATTGAACTGTTTTAAACCATGAAAACTGAACCCAGTTATGTATTCAGTAGAAATTATAACATTATTATTATTTGCTAATGTTGCTATCCTTTTATCAGCACTTGCAATACATGTTCTCAAAAACCTATAGCCACATAAAAACTATTTCTTTGACACAAAACTCTGAATACATTTTATCTGACTCTCATAAATCTCATTATAAACGCTTACATATGTTTCCCACATCACGTGGTCACAATTTATGATCAAATCTCATGCCATAGTTTCTGTCCACACATTTGAATATCAGTGAAACAACACTGCCTTACCAGGAAAAACACTAAAGTGTATTGGCCTTTATATCACATGCAATACTTGTATATTTGCACATCTAAGTAAATACTTAAATAATAATAATAATAATATTTTCCGTTCTGCTGCTCTTGAGTTTGGCAGAGGCAACAGGATAAAAAAAAATAAGTCTAGGTTTCACTATTTACCTTTGAGTAACCCAGGAGAAGCTGGGATCTGTATAACAGCTTCTCCTGGGTTACTCACAGATGTTCCCAAGTCATCTGTGAAATTTAATTTCTGCAGTAGGTCTTGGGTCTTCCCCAGGGTCTCCATCCAGTGGTACATACCTGGTTCTAGTCTAGCAGTAGCTGGATGAGGACATTATTTTAGTTCCCTGAAGCACCTTAACCGGCTCTACTGCAAAGCTCTCCTGGATTACCAAGATCTTCACCCTACCATGGAGTCCGCCTGCATCCATTTTTGCAACCTTATTCTTTCAGTCCCTACCCACATCTTGTGACCACATGTAAGCACTGGGGCATAGATTGGCCGTCTTCATAACTGCTGCCATCACTGAATAGAGAATAGAGATATAAACTCTGACAAGGTTACCTGGTTAGAACCCATACAGTAATCATGAGGAAATGTGTGAATGGTTTTGCAGCACATAATCAAAAGATAGCTTTTGCGGTACAATAAGTAGTTACACAAGTACTATTATGAGGTGAGGCTAAAAGTTTCTCAGAAGTGAGGCAGGTTCTACATTAGAAACCCAAACAAGGAGCCCCATGAAGCGGGTTGAAATGGTGCGTCTGGGCCTTTAAGGCCGTTCATTAGTAAATCAGTGGATACAGCTGACTGGTTTCTTTATAAGTTGACTTGCGACGTGAGTTAGGCGTGCAGCAAGGTGAGGCTGGTTTGTTTGGCTCTAAGCGCGCTCTCGGGAAGGCTGTTCCGGTCTGTGTAGTGATCTTCCGGGTGGCAGTGGGTTTTTGGGATTTTCTTGCATCCTGGAAGGCTCAATATTGATTGCTCGGTGTGGCGTTTGGTCTGTGTTGTGGACTGTTTATGTTTAAGGGCTTTAGGCCCCTGAGTTGTGTCCTGATCATCATGACTGCAGACCCTTCGGTGGACTGAGGAGTGTCTACCTCGCATTGTTTGAGGCTGTTCTCTCCAAATATTTTGGAGCTACCGTGTGCCGACTAAACCTCCACTGTGGTTGTATGGTGTTGTTGCAAGGGTCGCTATGCTTTGCTTGCTGCTGTTTTGTCTCTGTTCATTTTGCCTCTGTTTGTTTGTTTTGCCTCAGTCCGTTTTGTCTCTAGTTGTTTTATCTCTGGTTGTTTTCTTCGTTGATTTACATGTTTTGTCATTGTACGTTGTGATTTCTTTGGTTAAATGTAAAAGTCTTTCGTTTTTATGTTTTGTTGGGTTTATTGTTAATTCTTTCGTGTGATTTTTGGAAGTCTTTAAGTAGACATGTATGCCGGCACAGCTAGGCCTGTCCACTGTGTGACCCTACAGCCCAGTCTAGGCCTCTTATTGGTGTGGGCTTCTCGAGGCAGCTGTGTCAGTTTGTCTATTTGAACTTGTCGTATTGGATGATCATTCACTCCCTTATTGTGTGAATGTCTTGTAGGTTTTTGATTTAGGTTTTAGTTGTAATTACTGTAGTACTGGGACCATTCAGCTAGTCCTAAGGGTCAGCCTGTGTCATCCGGGCTTATTAGAGTGATTACTGTTGTTATCTGTACTTTTTGTTGTTTGTTGCGGTTTGTTTCGCAGGGGGTGTGGCAGAGGAGGCTGGTTACCTGGTGTTGGTGGGTGTCTAGTGTGTAGTGCATGTGTGGCTGCACTGTGTGTGTTTTCAGTATTGTTCACATGTGTGGGTTGTGGTTGGCTATATCTACGTGTGATCTTGACCTCCCGTTCCTTTAGGATTGCCTGCCTCCCTCTGGTAAGTCCCCTCCCCCTTTTCTCCTGTCAAATTAATTGTTTTGTTTCATGTTTTGTTACCTTCTCACTTTATGGGGTGTAACGTTGGACCTTTTTTAATAACAATAAAAACCTTTTTATTTGATGGAACTCTGTCTCCGTCGTATGCACAAACCTGTGAGCCTGCTAAGTCCTTTTATTAACAGAAACCTGTTCCCTGGTCTTGATACTAGGGTGGCGTAGTTGACTACTAAACTTAACTTCCTGCCAGCAGCATGGAAAGAGTGTACCGCCACACCCACCTGAGGTATAGGCGCCATTTTCTATTAGCAAAAATATATTACTTGTCTTAAAGACATGGCCTTTGGGCTCCCGGGTGTGCTCCACAGCCAACACAATTCCACTCAGCTTTCACTCATAGAGCTCCACAGTTATGGAGCAGTCTTCCATTTAGTGTTCGGCACTCAGACACAGTCTCAGTGTTTAAGTCTAGGCTTAAAACATATTTATTCACTCTAGCCTACCCTGACTAGACTTTCCATTATGCTAAATCCCAGTCTTAACAATCTTTTCTCTCCCTCTCTCCTTCTGCCGAGCTACACATGAGTTTATGGAGATGTTGGAGATCCTGGTCCTTTCTGCTCTCCGGACCTGCATGATTGGTCTCGGAGGTCCTACTTCTGGATGGAGCTCTCATCTACTCTAAATCCAGAATGCTGGGACAAAGGCTTTTCTCTAAGCCAAACAGATTACATATAAATCAATAATCATCTCTTTAAGAATATCTGTTGTTACCCAGATGAGGATGGGTTCCCTTCTGAGTCTGGTTCCTCTCAAGGTTTCTTCCTCTTAAACATCTTAGGGAGTTTTTCTTGCCATTGTCGCCACTCAGTGGTTTGCTCAGTTGGGATAATTTCTCACCTTTACTATGTGTATACTGTGTTTATATTCATGTAAAGCTGCTTTGAGACAATGACTGTTGTAAAAAGCGCTATACAAATAAAATTGAATTGAAATGAATTAACATGATCAGACACAATAGATTCATTCACGGAGGCTTTTGGCAGTGGAGGAATTGTGGTGGTTGGTGACAGAGTTGGTTTCTCAGAGGCTGTCAGCTTAGTAGTTTTCTTGGGGACCAGCAATAGACTAGATATCATCGGAGCATGTGGATCAGGAGCTAGCAATGCATCAGGCAACTTGGGAAGTAGCAAGAGACAGCGCTTGAGTGCCCAGGGCCAGAGCCGGAGGCTTACAAATGGCTAGGGAGACCATGAACTGCTGGGATCACAAACTGATGCCTATGTCTTGCAAGATAGGAAAAGCTCAATCTAAACATCTCTCTATCAGGGATTTTGGTTTGTTGTTTTTTTTCCCCCTTTTGCTTGATGCTGGCATGAATAGTGTATCTAGTAGACCTGAAAACAATTACATATTCAGGTCCTCAGTGACCATCATTGCAAAGTTTTCAAGACATTCATGTACACACTCGTAAAACATAAAAACACTCATAAACCTGAGTTTATGTCTTTAGTTCAGTTCCGTCTTTAGCCTTTAATATCTTTAATGTTAAGTCATTTCTGGTCAACCTAGTTGATTTACATGATTTATGAGCATGGATTTTTCTTTGAAGACTTAGTCTGTCAGACCTCTGTCCCTTGTTATGAACTCTTCACAAGTCAAGATAATTTGTGTTACAATCGAATATACTGAAGACTAAGCCAGTTCTAATAATTAATATATTAAATTGTGACAAGAAAAGTGGCCACCATTTCAATTTTAACATTTTGCTGCATTTTTCTGATGATACCAACATGTCCATAATGACTCCAAAATCGTTCTGTGGCAGCAGGAAAACAGCAAGTGAAATGGAGAGGACATCAAAAGCACAATGAAGGAGGGCAACATGGCTCATCTCATTGAAATCATGCAGACAGTAATTAATGTGCCACCAGGACTCTGCAGTGGTGGTGTGGGGGTGGCTCCTGTGCACTCTCGCATTTTGCCCTTGAGGTAGGTGTATTGACACTGAACACACACACACACACACACACACACACACACACACTGCTGAGAAGAGCAGAATCAATTCCTTGCATAGGTCATCACTCATCCCAGTCCCAACAATCCACCTAATACAAAATAGAATTGAAACAGAAAACTAAAATAGCGAGTTTAAGAAAAGGGCCATCACAGAGTAGATGGTATACTGTGAACTGCTTGTACTGTGAATGGAAATGAAAGGGGTTGGGGGACGAGAGACAGGGTGTTCTTTACTATGTGACTCTGATCTCACTATTAGAACACAACACGCTTTTTTTTATTATCGAGTCTATTAAAAAGTATGAAACACAAGTACATTATTTCTGTGTATAAGATTCGGTGCTTCAGATGTCTAGCTAAACTGGTCTGTGAGTATACAGATCCTTAACTGATTTCCATAAAATATCTGCACTAATTTTCTAATGAAAGACTATAACATAATTCTCATAATAACATAATGCAGTGGCCATAGTGAGACAACGTTTTTTCATTGAAATACACACTATGCACTTATTCATTACATACATGCCTTTACTTATAATAATATATGACTGAGGAAATTCCATTGTGTAGTTGTGGGTTTAGGGTACTGCACCCTGGGATATGAACTCAAAACCATTTTGTCACTAGCAAAGAAACTTAAGCATTGACCTACAATGTGCATCCACCCCCTTTTTTTCTATCAATCTACAACCTATAATATGTCTACACACTTCATCAACTTGCTTACAATTACCCCATTTGTCTTGCAATCTGCTAAGTTTATCTGCTAAGTTAACTATTTTTTTCTGCCTAGTTCTTTCTTGTCTTTATAAACAATTTATTATTTTATACTTTTATCTCCAGTACTCGCTTAAGTGGACAGAAAACAACCTGATTCCACCTATCTAACAATTATAATGAAGGAACAAGCCCAGCGGTTGTCCTACATAAAAGGGGGTTAGACTAGGCATTCATGGTCAGTGCATTGACAGCTGTGTGTGTGTGTGTGTGTGTGTGTGTGTGTGTGTGTGTGTGTGTGTGTGCTTGTGTGTGGGCGTGAGTGAGCTGACCTGCCTACAGGCATGACTGAGAGTTTGTCAATGGATTGTCATTGGAAGAACCCAAGGTCAGGCAGCAAGGACGGAATTTCTCTTTTAGCGTCCTCTACATGTAAATCTCAATAATAAGTATAAAGCAAATATAAAACTGACTCCCCCAGAATGAGACTGAAGTTGCTGACTATATGATTGCAATAGAAGAACACAGCATGTTCCTCATTTGTAAGTCACCTTGGATAAAAGCAACTGCTAAATTAATCAATGTGAAAGATTAAACCCAAAAGCATAATGAACAAAGAAAATGCTAAACTAAATAATGGGCTTATATATGCATACTTGGCACAAGTACTTTCTTTCTTTTAAAAACTTCTAATCTTGAGAAAGATATGGATGAATTGTTTTCTGAGATTTCAGAAGACAAGAAGCACACTGAAACTCTAATTGTTACAGGGATGGTGGACTCTTTTTCTATGATGAGACCCCTGAGAATAGCTCCTGCTGTCCTATGCGGAGACTAGTTATCATTCATCTGGTAGCTAGAGAGTCCCTCCTTTCTGCCCATCTGCAGTTACAGCATGTGCAGAAGTGACACTGACTCCAGCGTAGATTTAACAAAACCATCAAAGTAAAGTTTCTCAATTCATTGTTTCTTGAATAGCTCAACTCAAATATAGCTTATACCAGGCGATATAATTTGCTGTTATTGTTATAGCTCCTACTTTGGTTATAACTACTACCTGTAACATAACTATGACTTATCTGTAATTATAAATGAATTATAAGAATGATTCATTCATTCACTTTTCTTCAGTAACCACTTTAATTTGGTCAAGGTCATGGTGGAGCCGGAGTCCATTCAGGGAAGCACCCCTAAAACATGCTGCCCCTAATATGGACATGAAAATTAAATACTGGTTTGGTTTTAGCCAACAGTAATATACTGCACTTATGTGCACTTAATGATCAAACGCGTGCCTTAAAACAAACCACTAGACAATTAGAACGTAAATGGTGCCAAACAAAATTGGTCATATTTCAAACTGCATGGAAGGAGAGTCTCCTGAAGTATAGAAAATCTCTTAGTGTCACGAGAATAGTCTATCTCTCCACCTTAATAGAAAATAATACAAACAATTCCAGATTTCTGTTCAACACAGCAGCAAAATTAACTAGGAATAAAACCACTACAGAGAGAAACACTCAATCATTACAAAGTAGTGAAGAGTTCATTAAATTCTTCACTGATAAGGTGGAAAATATTAGATGTGAAATTCAGGCTAATAAATTAAAACCAGACAGTATTATAACTAGCCCTATAGATAATAATATAGCAATATCAAATCAATGTTTAGAATATTTTACTCCTCTTAGAGAGACTGAACTAGCTTCATTAATCTCTTCAGCCAATTCATCAACCTGCATACTCGATCCTGTACCGACTTCTTTCTTTAAACAGATTTTTCATGGAATAATTGAACCTCTTTTAAATATAATCAATTATTCCCTTAGTACTGGCTATGTACCTAAATCATTTAAATTAGCAGTTATTAAACTGCTGATTAAAAAACCTGACCTTGACTCTGCTCAACTGTCCAGCTATAAACCCATATCAAATCTCCCTTTCATCTCAATTTCATCATTATCAGTTTGTAGATGTAAATGGAGACTTCTCCACTCATAGCAAGGTTAAATTTGGTGTTCCACAAGGTTCTGTTTTAGGCAAATGGTAAATGGTAAATGTGCACTTATATAGCGCTTTTATCCAAAGCCCTTTACACTGTGTCTCATTCACCCATTCACACACACACTCACACAACAATGGAAGCAGAGCTGCCACGCAAGGCGCTAACTTGCCATCGGGGGCAGCTTGGGGTTCAGAGTGTTTCCCAAGGACACTTCGGTATGTGAAGTCATGTGGGTGAACAATCGAACCGCCAACCCTACGATTAGTGGACAACCCGCTCTACCAACTGCGCCACAACCGCCTACTACTTTTTATTGTATATATACTACTTCTAGGTCAAATTATTCTTAAACATGGAACTAGTTTTCACTGTTATGCTGATGATATACAGCTGTATGTTTCAGAGAAGCCAGTGGACAGACAGCAGCTTAATAAAGTGGAGGATTGTGTAAAAGACATTAGGCATTGGATGTTAACTAACTTCCTTTTACTCAATTCGGATAAAACGGAAATACTTTTGTTAGGATCACGTGTAGCTAGGACTAAGATTTCTGATCACATGGTTACTCTGGATGGTTATTCTGTTTCCTTGTGTGCAGCAGTAAAAGACCTTGGACTGATTATTGACTCCAATCTATCATTTGATGCTCATGTAGATAATACTACTAGGGTAGCCTTCTTTCATCTCAGAAATATTTCTAAGATAAGACATATATTATCACTACATGATGCAGAAATATTAATTCATGTTTCCTTACCTCTAGACTAGATTGTAATGCCGTACTGTCTGGATGTTCTAGTAGAAACATAAAGAAACTTCAACTAGTCCACAATGCAGCTGCTAGAGTCCTAACTAGAACCAAGAAATATGACCACATCACTCCGATCTTATCCACACTGCATTGGTTCCCAATTAAATCTCGCATTGATTTTAAAATACTATTATTAACCTATAAAGCACTAAAAGGTCTCGCACCACAGTATTTAAGCGATCTTTTGGTCTTCTATGATCCGCCTCGCCCACTTAGATCCACAGATGCAGGTTATTTGACTCTACCGCGAATAGTGAAGGCTAGAGCCGGGGGAAGAGCTTTCACTCATAGAGCTCCACAGTTATGGAACAGTCTTCCATTTAGTGTTCGGGACTCAGACACAGTCTCAGTGTTTAAGTCTAGGCTTAAAATGTATTTATTCACTCTAGCCTACCCTGACTAGACTTGCTATCATGCTAAATCCCAGTCTTAACAAATTTTTCTCACCCTCTCTCCTTTTGCCGAGCTACACATGAGTTTATGGAGATGTTGGAGATCCTGGTCCTTTCTGCTCTCCGGACCAGCATGATTGGTCTCGGAGGTCCTACTTCTGGATGGAGCTCTCATCTACTCCAAATCCAGGATGCTGGGACAAAGGCTTTTTTCTAAACCAAACAGATTACATATAGATCTATAATTGTCTCTTTGAGAATGTCTGTTGTTACCCAGATGAGGATGGGTTCCCTTCTGAGTCTGGTTCCTCTCAAGGTTTCTTCCTCTTAAACATCTTAGGGAGTTTTTCGTTGGCCTTGTCGCCACTCAGTGGTTTGCTCAGTTTGGATAATTTCTCACCTTTACTATGTGTATACTGTGTTTATATTCTTGTAAAGCTGCTTTGAGACAATATCTATTGTAAAAAGCACTATACAGATAAAATTGAATTGAATTTAATTGAATGTGCACTTCCTGCACTTTACTGAGATGATCAAAGAACTGACTCCCCTCACAGAGACTAATGTCTCTAAACTCCTGCTCTCTAGCCATCCCACAACCTGTCCTCTTGATCCTATCCCTTCCCACCTTCTTCAGTCCATCTCTCCCACACTATTACCTGCACTCACACACATTTTTAACACATCCCTCTCTACTGGCACATACCCTACCTCAACACTGTGAACCATCAGATCCTCCTGTCAACTCTCTCCAGACTGGGTGTCACTGGAACGGTTCTGCGCTCATTGAAATCCTATCTCTCTGATAGAACTTTCAAGGTATCATGAAGGGTAGGTAATTCTGAAATTCAGCAACTCACCACTGGCGTCCCACAGGGGCCAGTTCTGGGTCCATTTCTTTTTTCTATCTACACTACATCTCTAGTGCAGGTGATTGAGTCTCATGGCTTCTCATATAATTGCTATGCGGATGACACCCAGATCTATTTGTCCTTCAAGCCTGATGATCCCATCAGGCTGGAAGGACAAATAGATCTAGGTGTCATCCGCATAGCAATCCATCTCTGCACGCATCTCTGCTTGCCTGTCGGACATCTCGGTCTGGATGAGGGAACACCACCTTAAGCTCAACCTGGCAAAATCTTAGCTTCTCGTCATCCCAGCCCGTCCCTCAATCAACAACAACCTCACTGTACAGCTTGGCTCGACCACACTCAAGCCAACCAGGATGGCCAGGAACCTTGGGGTGACTCTTGATGACAGCTTGACCTTTACAGACCACATCTCAACAACTGCATGGTCCTGTTGGTTCATCCTGTACAATATCAAGAAAATCTGACCTTACTTCACCGAAAAGGCTACACAGATCCTAGTCCAGGCTCTTGTTATCTCAAAACTGGACTACAGCAACTCACTACTTTCGGGCTTCTCAGCCAACTCCATCAAACCCCTTCAGATGATTTAGAATGCAGCAGTACACCTCGTCTTCAACCAGCCCAAGAGAACTCATGTCACACCCCTTTTCATCTCCCTCCACTGGCTTTGTGTCTCCACCCGTATCAAATTCAAGGCCTTGATGCTCACCTATAAGATCTTGTCTGGAACAGCACCCTCCTACCTCAACTCTCTGCTGAAGGCTTATGTTCCCTCACGCAAACTGTGATCGATTAGAGACCGACCTTTAGTACTACCTACTCAGCGTGGCACAAGGTCCCTTTCCAGAACCTTCACACTAAATGTTCCTCAGTAGTGGAATGAACTTCCAACCTCAATCCGAACTGCAGAATCTCTCACCATCTTCAAAAAACAACTAAAGACCCACCTCTTCCGAGAACACCTAACCAACTCCTTAAAAAAAATATTAATTAATTTTAAAAATAAATAAATAAATAAGTAATAATAATAATAATAATAATAATAATAATAATAATAATAGTAATAAAATTTGCACTTACACCTCTACTCTGCGCACTTTGCTTCTTCTAGAACTCAATTAATGGATCTTGTATAGTAGCACTACATGAGTTGTTCTCTGCTTGATATCACTTTGCTTGTATTTTTCTCATTTGTAAGTCACTTTGGATAAAAGTGTCCGCTGAATGAATAAATGTAATGTAAATGTAAATGAAAGCTGAAATTCTGATCTATCATCTCAGAATGGTTGTTTGATCTCAAACCCAAATGTCTTCAGTGAATATCGAAAAAAAAAATAGAATTGACCTTGCTTTTCCAATACTTTCAGATGGAACTGTATTAATATATGGATATACAGTATAATATATAATACTCCATATATTAAGTTTGAAGTAGGAATAACACCTGGAATCCAAGGTTTTGGGACAAAGCAAAGCTCATACACAAAGCTCTATTCAAACTAGAGGCTGATGGAAAATTATCAGGTCTTTGCACCATCTGACATTCTTGGCCTTTGAATAGAATGGCACTCCATCATTGCTGAGGAGAATCAATTAAGAAAGCTCTTACTTAAAGCACAGAGGCAGCAGCATAAGATGTAGAGAAAGTGTTTTCTCAAATACCCCAATTTTTTCTTTAGGTGTTTTTAGCACACATTTCTCTTATGATGCAATAGTAATTACATATAACCGCATGAATCTTTTCAATGAAACTTGCTCACACTGTGTGCATGTGTGCACTTGGGTCTGTGTGTGCACTGAGTTGATAGAAAACACCACAAAAAAGAAGCTGAGATTTGGCAATATAGAACCCATCAATTGATAATATGAAATTACAGTTATTAAGGCATGATGTTCTTGACTTTGTAATGATGATGGCTGGCAATCCTTCACCAGTCCGCAGTTCTTTACTTATACACAGTGAAATGTTGTAAATTGGTGTAATATAGAGACATTCCAAAAAAAATTTAAAAATCTGGTCCTTAAGAAAGCTCAGGTAACAAAAAAAACAAGTGAAAAATTTTTGAAAGAGTTGAGCAGCAGGTTGAGTAGCCAGGCCACCACACATTTAAAGGTCTTGCTCCTCAACTGAGAGAAAAGGGGAAAAGGGGAAAATCCCTCCAAGGTGACTCAATCACTCTAATGTGTCCTGCCCTGAACTGTGCTGCCTGGTAGGCAGGGCATGAGGCAAAAAGTGCCATAAGTATTATCTTCCAACAGGAGGGCACAATGAGGCAGAAGGAGTAACTGCATAACCCCCATTTGCACAGGTTAATGTGCAAATACCTTGAAAAAGTGGCTGCAGAAGTGAATGTGGCCTTGGTCTGATTCTCCCTCTTGCTTTCCTGCAGCATTGGATTGCTTGGTTCTTATGACATTCTATTCTCATTACTCCTGCAGTGCCTGACAATATGTCTTATCTTTCAGGACCAATGGAGCCTGTTAATTTCCATCTTGCACTCTTTGAACTCATGGACCAAGGAATCCAAAAAGTGAAAGCCTCACTCCAGTTTTGCAGTGAGCTTAGCAGTTAGATTCATGCACGTTTGTGTGCATGCATTAGCGAAATAATTCCTTCCTGCATTTAATTTATTTAAAATGAGTGATAGAGAATATGTTTAACCAATACGTTTAAACATCATCATAGTTACAAAGCAACTTTTCTAAAAACAAACTATGAAATGTGAGATGAAATCAAGATAAACAGTTATACAGAGGCAAGAGAAAAAGGAAAAGCAAGCACTTCAGTGTACTATTTTTCAACAACAAAAAATCTTTCACACATTCATATTTGATAAGCTTGAGTGATTTGGGGAATTCGGTGATGTTCATGTACAATCAGAAGCTGTTACAGGGAAAGATGCACAACACCGATTTTTCCGGCTAAAGGGGTGAAGCGCACATTACTGAGTGATTTTTCAATAAAAAGAAAAGCTGTTTTTCTGACTATTTTTAAAACAATCATGTTGTTCTTACCTGGGTATACTGAATAATGATTATTCCACCCATCCATCCATTTTCCATTTACCGCTTATCCTACAGTGTCACGATAACCTGGAGCCTATCCCAAGTAGCAGGGACACAATGCAGAGTACACTCTGGACGGGGTGCCAATTAATCGCAGTGCACATTCACATACACATTCACACACACATTCATACACTACGGACACTTCAGACATGCCAATCAGCCTACCATGCATGTATTTGGACTGGGGGAGGAAACCGGAGTACCCAAAGGAAACCCCTGCAGCACGGGGAGAACATGCAAACTCCACACACACATGGCAGCAGCAGGAAACAAACCCCCAAAAATGGAAGTCTGAGGCGAATGTTTGAAGGTGATAACTACTAAGCCAACATGCGCCCAATAACAATTGTTTTG
>JAFFST010046334.1:107241-118277 GCA_022414735.1 Noturus placidus | reverse complement strand
AAAAAGTGATTGCCCCCCTAAACCTAATAACTGGTTGGGCCACCCTTAGCAGCAACAACTGCAACCAAGCGTTTGCGATAACGTGCAATGCAAAATACCATATGCCACGTTTCCTTACAGGTTTGATACAGTGACTCCTTGAACGAATCAGTGTTTTCTCAGCTACTTCAGTATCAGGTTTGCAACCTGTGCAGATATGTTAGTACTGAGAATTAAGTACTGAGTCTCCATCAGTAAACAGTTGATAACTTCAACGAAATAGACTTCATGTTGAAACTATAATGAATTACCTGTTTACATAATTGCACTTTTTGACCATTTAGTACACAGTTATAGAAGGACATTATTTATTATTGCACTATTCTGTGTCACCAAGATGAGGATGGGTTCTCATTTGAGGCTGGTTTCTCTCAAGGTTTCTTCCTCATATCATCACAGGAAGCTTTTCCTTGCCACCATCACCTTTGGCTTGCTCATTAGGGATACACTTATATTTATTATTATTTATACAATTTTTTATCGTAGGAAATGGATATATTTCAGTAAAGCTGCTTTTTGACAATACCCATTGTTAAAAGCATTATACAAATAAAACTGAATTGAATTAAGTAATTCTACCAGCAATGTCTGTAAAACAACATACATTTTAGAACAGTGTGAAGCTTGTGATCATGTATGCAATCTTTTAGGCCCCTACTACGTTATATTCATACATAATTCATCAACTAGAATGACACGTTTATACACCACAGTTCCATACGTCATCTTCCATTCTACTTTCTTTCATTCTGGACCACCAGGGCAGTTTACTTCAGCACTAGTGGAGGTTGTGTATCAAAGTTGTCATGAGGCGACATGGCATACCTTAGCAGACAGTAAGACATAGTGTCACATAATTCACGTAATGAGAGTTAGGACGGATGCACGTGCAGATAAGAGTTTTATTAGAGTAGAGACAGGCAGACAAATCCTAAGCATGATATAATGGCGTTGTCAAAAACAAGCAATGGGTCAGGCGATCAGCAAACAGGCATTAACAAGGCAAAACATAATTGAAGAACGAGGGCGAGAACATGATCAATACTATAACACATGAACCGAGGAACAAATGCTTGGTATACGGAAATCTCACGCAGTACTTCACAATGAACAAAGACACATGAGGGGTTTAAATACTAATCAGAGTGAACACAAAACAGCTGAGACTAATGATGACACATAAGGGAAACAACCAATGACAATACAAGGGCGGAGACAGGACAGAAATCACAACAAAACATAGGTGTCAGAAGTGAACAAAGTCAATGTCACTGACAAACATAGCACGCCGCATGCTCCAGAGGAAATCATGACACATAGCACTCAAATAGTTTCAATACCATTCTTTATTGAGCTTTAAAATCACTCCAACATGGTAATACCACTCCCTAATGAAGAAGATAATCACTTAAAGTGTTAATATTGTGTCCTAATGAAGAACACTCTCTGTTGATCTTGTTCTTTAGATTATTGAGGGTTGAAATCACTCAAGTACTGATACTATTCTCATACTGCTCTTCAGTGAGAATGAAAATAACTAAATGTGGTGATATTGCACTCTTTTGAAGATTAACTTTAGATGGCAGTGCCCCATTATGGTGCTCCCCATCACACAATACTCACTGAATACGTAGCAGTTTTGAGCACATTTTTACCTGGAAGTGTAGATTATCAACTTCTTTGGTATGAATGCTGGGTTTGGCCACAGCAAGATATGTATGAAATCTGGCTCCCAATACAGACAATGCATGTTCACCTGCTTGTCTGACCAGTAAAGAAGCTGATGGAGATGTTCTGTGAAAAACAGTTGATCTGTCCCCTGTGTGTAGCCAATGCTGCCACATACATGTTTTGGGCCACAACAAGACACTGCTAGTAAACGTTGCAAAAACATGAATTACATGGTGCATGATAAGGGGTTTATGCCCATTGTTTCACACTATCACATAATGTTAAAACTTTCCACTTGGTTGCATACAACAGGAGCATTGACAGAGTGTCTTACACCTTGCAAAAACCAAACGTCTACACCCATAATTTTGAAGTGTGAGGTTTATGCTGCCACAGTGACCTATTCACCTGGAACAGTAGGTCTGGGCTGATAGGTAGTGGGCACAGAGGGCCAGTCATTGTGCACCCTGAAATGTGCATAAATGGTCATTAATAAGGTATGTAAAGTGCAGAATATCCCAGTCACTCCCTTGGGCAGATGTACCACAAAATGGATTAGGTGCTTGTCTGGCCATATTGGGTGGAGGATCGACCTTTAATTTTGCTAAGGCAGGCTTGACACCAGTCTGCAGCATATTCATCGCCTGTGCTGTCCTCCTGCACTTGTTACATTCCACTAACAGCATTTTCCCATGCCTGCTCCTCTAATGAGGCCCTCCAGGCTTTTGCGATTTTGTGACTGCAGAAATTAACACAAAATCAAGCAAACTGCTCGATATTCGGAGAAGCTTGCAATTTCTCTAAATTATGACAGATTTGCGCCAAGACGCGTCATGTGACATCATCACAATGCACATTCTGCCAAAGCACTCGTTGAGTCACGTGTGTCGAATGTGAGTACAGCTAAAAGGTCTCATTTACCAACAAACATCACTGTGAAAGGTCATGCAAAACAATTTCATGCAATTTTACCAATTCAAGATGTTTTCTGCAAATAAAAAAGGCACAAAAACATCCACAAGTTGTTTCCCAAATTTTGGAAGAAAAAAAAGCCACAGCAAAAGCAAGCATTTTTTGCAACAACAATCACAAGAAAACTCAGCAAAATCCTGTAAGGACAATCTAATCTGCATTTCAATGTTTTAAAAGCACTCACTCTTCTTTTCTTTTGGGACTGATGAGTCCAGTGTTCTGCCCATTTCTCTTCCTGCCACTGCAATAAAGGAGCCTACCTTTTTCTTCTTGGTGGGTTCTGCAGCCATATTTGCTGCTCTCTTCACTCTTTGCTTTCCAGAGGAAAGAGATGAATAGCCAGCATTCTTTCCGTGGCCTGTGAGTTGCTGGTTACTAACGGCATTATGCTGCAGATGTTCAGAAGGCAACTAAGCAACCAGGGAAAAAAGGAGTACTGTATTTTTGTTGCAGAGTCCTTCTAGGTAAACTAATATGAAAATATAAAATAACCTTGAATCATTTACATTTTGTGCATGTGGAGTTCCCTTTCCAATTCAGACAACAAGGTTTCATTTGGATCCAAATTAAGAGACTGAGATGGCCATTGCAAAAACTGATTTTGTGTTTCTTTAATAATTTCTGTGTTGATTTGTAAGCATATTTGGCTTCTCATATTGTTGAACGCTATGGTCAGGTTTGAAGTTCCTGGCCATAGGACTTCCTTTGTGTTTGCTAGAGCTCCTGAAGCACCAGTCACAAAACAGCCCCAAAGCATCACTGATCCACTTCCATATTGTACAGCAGCCTTCTGGTGTTTTCCTTGTATGCAATCCCCTTTGTCACAAAACCTGCTAATGGTATGCATGTCCAAAAGGTTTTTTATTTATTTATTTATTTATTTTTTTCCCCCTTGCTCTGTGTCCTTCACATTGCTTCTCAATGTGTCAGGGAACAGGGTGCTCACTGGTTCAATTCCTGGCAAATTCCCAAAGTTTCAGACAGGTGAAAGTTTGTGTTATGGCCGTAATTGTGCTTATTGGCATTTGAGCTGTTTAAGGATTTTATATTCATTATCTAAATTGCACTACAACCATCTGACACTTTGTGTTTTGCCAATGTGATGAATGACAACAGGGTTTTACATCATACTTATACCCCAGGGAAACAGGACACACCTAAACATCATAGACTCCTTGGGGACAGACAACAGGTTTTTCAAGAATGACAAGCTTGTTTACCTCAATTTATAATATTCCTTCGGGTCATGATTCAAAGGTGGAGACGGATGCAAACGTAGAATTTCAAACATTTAATAGATAACCCAACAAATTACAAAAGACAACAAGGCAAAATACTGTGGCTAAACATGAACTGAGAAACTAAACATGAACCGAGACACTAAACATGAACCGAGACACTAAACATGAACCGAGACACTAAACATGAACCGAGACACTAAGCATGGTGACAGAGACAGGGTTAAAGTAAGACAAGGAAACAGTGCAAACAGTGGCTATATATAGGAGTGCTCGTTAAACAGAAACGTGATACAGGTGCAGGTGGTCATGTGACATTGATGTAGTACGGTGCAGTGGCTGCTGGGAAATGAAGTCCAAAGTTCCTTCCTTGATACATGACACTTCTTGTGTAACGTTTATTTTATGCAATCAGTTTTGCTCAATATTATGAATAGTTATGAAGGACACTGTTCTTCTTCACCTACTTATTGTTGCTACACGTTTTGATGATAATGATAATGATTGTGATTAACTGTAAGTCAAGCTTTTTGGGCTTGTTTAAATATTGTGCTCTAATTTACACACAATATGACGAGGACGATCATGCATATACACCAAAGATAAAACTGATGAAACTGTCAGAGGTATTTGTGGAATATTCATTTTACAATCAGTAAACTGTGATCAATAAGGCCCACTGACTAAATGCCCTAAAGGGGAATGATCAGAAACAGCCACAATAATCAGAGGAAATTTCCTCAAATTGATTCAAATTGGCTCAGTATAAATGTTCCTAGGCCTGAAAGTATCAATAGCTCAGGGTGTCTGCTTGTGTAATGATATGATGAAGCACCATCACAACATCTCAATATATATCTCACATACCTCAATGACACCAAGACTGACTAGTGTTATGCTGATTTGTGATAGATAAATGAAACCCTTCTTAAACAGACAGCAAGACCAATTATTATCTCTTGGACTTCCAGTCACAGATGGTCATGACATTGTCATGAAAATATCTCACAATAACCCAGCTCTAGCGTGAACACTCAGTGTATTGAATGCAAACAAACAAGAAAATAAGAAGGAATAACATTAATTTCCAGCACATGTAGTGAATTCTCTAATTTAGACATAGGAAAAGCAATGTTTGCTGTCAGTATATAATCAAAGTCATTCTTCAATTAAAAGTGAACATTGCACATCATTTACAAGATTTCATTATTTGCATTATGTATTCCTCTGCAATCCAACAACAAATACATGATATTATAATTTATAAATGAATTATGTTGCTACATGACTGAGCGATGGCTATATGATCATAAAATAAAAAAATAAATATAAAATGAAATGAAAACCCTGCCATCTTTAAAGAAAACCATAATTACTCATTCATTTCCAACAGATTCACGTATGCATTAAATCTCATGCAGTATATGCTTGATCCCCTGCATAGATTAATAAATATATTTATTTCTGTGGTTTTATTAGTATTATTATTATTTATTTATTTATTTCGGTCATTAAGTATAGATGCATTGACTTGACATGGTAACCAAGAAAAATAAGAACCATGTACACGACATGGTCTGAGAAACCTTCTCAGCAATCAGAGCCCTTGATTTTTCAGGTTAGCCTGTATTTCCTTTTCGTCTAGAAGATTTTTCTGGGGGGGGGAAGCAAAACTCTTAACCAGTGTACTGCTGCCACCAAGTGATGAACATCTTGGTTGAAGTATGACTGTCGAGGAAAAGGAGAATGTATTTTTTTTAGGAAATTTATCAATCATTTACTGTTGTTCTTCATGGGGAAAAAAAGGCATCCCTTAGTGATTTATATTTCCTGCTTTATCAATTTTGATATGTGCTACACATTGCAATTTAACTTGTTGTACCATTTCATGCTGGTCACAGTTTGCGCACTTGTTTCTTGTTTATTTATTTTAAAGAGTGAATCATTTGAGTCCAATATGGAGTCATGTGATTAATGTATCTTCAACATATACCCATCTTTCCAACTTCCACTTGTTTCTAAATAAGAGAGAGAGAGAGAGAGAGAGAGAGAGAGAGCGAGAGAGAGAGATGTTTTCCTTTATTCCCTTCTGCAGTTTTCATTCATTAAACTTTTTGACTATCTGAAGTGCTAGAAATACATCCATGATTTCAGCAGAAAAAGTAGTCTGGTGATCTTTATTACATCACTATTAGAAACTGTGGAATATACACTGCCACACTGTCTAGTGCAGGTGCTTGGATCTTTTGAAGCATGTGTACTATAAGTATTTGCAGCTTATTGTTCCAAGTGACCTTTTTCAAAATAAGCTTATTTTGATAAATAAACAACAAATTATATTAAAATGTGTTTAAAATCTACTTGGCGAGGCATGAGGTCCCTTTCCAAAACTTTCTGATGGACTGTTCATCAGTAATGGAATGAACTTCCAACCTCAATCCGGACAGCAGAATCTGTCACTATGTTCACTAAACTAACCCCTAAATTGTCCCCACTCAAAATAAATAAATCTTAATATACACTGGCTCCTACACACCTACTCTGTGCACTTCTCTCCTCTAACACTAAATTAAAAATCTTGCATGGTAGCATGGTAGAATACAATGTTTTTGATCTTGCCTGTCCTTGTTTAAGTTCTTTGTTAAATTAAACAAACAGCCAGTAGGAATTAGGCATTTGTATTATTATTATTATTATTATTATTATTATTATTATTATTATTATTATTTTGGTTATGTTTTTGGATTTTTTTTCTCACAAATGTATTCTTGGAAAAATTCCACCCACCAGCCAGCTCTCCCATAACACACGACAGCTACCATACAGGAAAAATGAAGGCTAACACTCAGAATCCCGACCCTGTATATTTTGAATTGATATTTGTTTTGTCTTTTTTAAAGAACACAGCAAGGATATGCTGAACTGTTCATAGTGCATGGTTGGTGTGGACAATATGGAGCAAATGAAAGGGGTGTTTAAAATAGGAGATTCTAAACTGAAATAGTGTTTCCACAAACATCAAACAAAGCAAACACAGGTACATTACAGCACAGAGAGTCAAGCAGCACAAACACAGAGGAAAATCACAGAGGTGTCATAATTAATTGTTGTTATATACTGTATTAATAAAAAACATGACTTGGTTTATTCAGCATGTTTCAGTGTTTCTAAGGGCATAGCTTTAGGGTTTAAAAACAAAAGTCTGATTCAGACCCACCGCCACTTCCAGTTCAAATCTGAAATACATCTGAATGTTAAACAGGTTCAGATGGAAATGGGACAAATATGCAGTGAAAAACTTCGGGGTTACGTATGTAACCCTGTTCCCTGAGAAGGGAACGAGACGTTGCATTTAGCATAACAGTATGGGAACACCTTGCACGCATGGCTGTGGCACAGTTGGTAGAGTGGGTTGTCCACCAATCATAGGGTTGGTGGTTTGATTCTCGGTCCGGATGACTCCACATGCCGAAGTGTCCTTGGGCAAGACACTGAACCCTAAGTTGCCCCCGATGGCAAGCTAGCACCTTGCATGGCAGCTCTGCTACCATTGGTGTGTGAATGGGTGAATGAGACACAGTGTAAAGCGCTTTGGATAAAAGCGCTATATAAGTGTGCCATTTGCGTGACCGGTATCTGAAGCTTTTGTAAAATCATGCCTCTACTTAAAGGCCTGCCATGATCAGGTGACATGGCAATTAAGCACGTCGGATGATATATATATGGCACCTGTGAACCACGCCGACAGCTTCTATTATCTGAAGCGAAGTCGCAATTCACAGGCCTGCCCAGGTATGACAATTCTATGCAATGTCTCGTTCCCTTCTCAGGGAACAGGGTTACATACGTAACCCCGACGTTCAAGTTCCCTTTCTAAGGGAACTTCGACGTTGCATTTAGCATAACAGTATGGGAACGAGAATACTCACTCCATCATACCGGGGGTACGGCCTGTTCAAAAAGTACCCAGGCCGGAGGGTCACTGCAAGACACTCGAGCCTGGGGTGGAATGAATATCCAGGCATTAATAATGGATAAATGTGTGCGGTGTAGACAACCCTGCAGCCGCACACACATCCTACAAGGACACCCCTTTGGACAAAGCCTTCGAGGAGGCGACTACCCTATTGGAATGATCTCTTATGAACAGAGGCGTGGCGAGATTGCTTCCACTATCCAGTTAATTTATCAATTTGTAATTTATCAATTTGTATAGCGCTTTTTTACAATGGTACATTGTCTCAAAGCAGCTTTTACAGAAATATCATTTTTACATTTACAAGTGACTTACTAATGAGAGCACATTCACACACCAATGGTAGCAGAGCTGCCATGCAAGGTGCTAGCTTGCCATTGGGGGCAACTTAGGGTTCTGTGTCTTGCCCAAGGACACTTCGGCATGGGATCACCCGGGCCGGGATTCGAACCGCCAACCTCACGGTTAGTGGATTAGTGGACAACCCGCTCTACCGACTGAGCCACAGCCGCCCCTGTGGAGATGCACTGCTTTGAAATGGCATCACCCTCATTGTCACCACCAAAGCAGACCAGCAGCTGCTCCAACTTACGCCACTGGCCGGAGCAGTGGACGTAAGCACAGTCCACTGCTCTCTCTTGTTCCAGTGTGAGGAACAGAGGAGGGCAGAACGCCTGCAACACCACAGGGTGGGCAGCCGATGTAGGCACTTTAGGAATATAATCTGGCCTAGGTTACAGGAAAGCATTGGCTAGTCCAGGGGCAAAGTCAAGGCAGGAGGGGGCAACTGAGAAAGCTTGTAGATCTCCCACTCGCTTGAGAGATATCAGGGCCAGTAGAAGAGCTACCTTCAGAGTCAGAAGCTTCTCAGAGGATGACTCTAAGGGCTCAAATGGGGCCCCTGACAGGCCTTCCAAGACCACAGAAAGGTCCCAGGAAGGTATTTGTGGCTTGCAGATTGGCCTCAGCCGCCTCACACTACTCATGAACCTCAAAGTTAGAGGATGTTGCCTCACAGAGGTTCCATCAACAGGGGTGTGGCTGGCCGATATGGCAGCCACATAAACCCTGATTGTAGAAGGAGCCAACCCTGCTGAGAAATGGTCCTTGTAAAAACTCCAGGACTGTAGCTATTGCGTAGTTCACTGGGTCTAACCAACGTTCCTCACACCACAAGACAAAAACCCGCCACTTGAGTGCATACAATTTCCTTGTGGATGGTGCTCTAGCGTTCAACATGGTCTCTACAACCTCAGTTGTGAGACCAGACTCTATGAGCTGGTTCCCCCCAGGGGCCAGACCTACAGTCTCCATTTTTCTGGCCGAGGGTGATAAATCAGCCCTCCGGCTTGAGACAGTAGGTCCCTGAGGATGGGAATCTCCCAAGGAGTGCCGTCAAGCAGGGACATTATCTCCGAGAACCATATTTGAGTTGGCCAATAAGGTGCTACTAGCAGCAGATGTAGACGGTCTTGGCGAGCTCCTGCTAGAACTTGTGGGAGCAGAGCGATCGGGGCTAAAGCATACAGATGTGACCTTGGCCACGTGTACACCATGGCGTCCAACCCCAATGGTGCAGGAGGAGTGAGGGCAAACCACAGCGGGCAGTGTGTTGTCTCCTCGGAGGCAAACACATCCACTTGCACTTGTCCGACCTCCGCCATATGGACTCCACCACTTGTGGATGGAGTCTCCAACCCCCGAGCCTCAGCCTCTGCCTCGACAGGAAGTCTGCCCTTACATTTCAGCTGCCCAGAATGTACATTGCACTCACCAACAAGAACTTTCCCTCTGGCCAGAGAAGGATTGGTTGCGCCTGCCTGAACAGGAAGCGTGAACATAACCCTCCCTGGTGGTTGATATTCGAGACCACAGCTGTGTTGTCTGATACAACTAGCACATTGTGACCCCTCAACTGAGGAAGAAAGCACTTCAGTGCTAGGAATACGGCCCGCATCTCTAGGCGATTTATATGCCACTCCAGATGAGTGCATCCAAAGACTGTGAGTTGGACAGCCATTTAAGTCTGCACCCCAGCCCGTAAGGGATGTGTCTGTCATTACTGTCTTGCGGTAAGGGGATGCCCCTAGAGTGTGAGCCGAGGCTAGGAACTGTGGGCACCTCCAAATACTCAGAGCATGTAGGCAACACCACTTGACACTGATTACTCTCAGAGGTTTCAACCTTGGATGAAACCCCTGACTTTTCAGCCACCACTGAAACGGTCTCATTTGCAATAGGCCCAACGGTATAACGTTGGCTGCTGCTGCCATAAGGCCCAACAGCCTCTCGTAAAGGCTGGAGGGGATGTCCAGACCCAGCTTTATCTTGCTCAAAGTTGATAGGATTGATTGTATGCATGTTGGTTATAGACATGCCCTCATTGTAGTAGAATCCCATATAACCCCTAGAAAAGTTGTCCTCTGCACTGGAGAAAGAATACTTTTCTTGAGGTTCAACCTGAGCCCCAAGCTCCCCATGTGGGCGAGAACAACATCTCGATGTTGAAACGCCTGTTCCCTGGATCGTTCTAGAATTAACCAGTCATCCAGGTAATTTAGTACACGGATGCTCCAGAGTCACAAGGAAGCCTGAGCAGCATCCATGCACTTTGTGAAGGTGCGAGGGGATAAATCTAGCCCAAAGGGACGAACCTGAAATTGGTATGGGTTTTCCCCAAACGCAAACCTCAGGAACTTCCTCTGCCTGGGCGACACTTCTGTATGGAAGTATGCATCTTTCAGATCTATCGTCACAAACCAGTCCTCGGACTGAATCTGTGGCACGATAAGTTTGAGCATCAACATCTTGTACCTGTATGTCCGAAGAGTACGGTTCAGATGACACAGATATAAAATTGGACGCATGCCTCAATCGTTTTTGGCGGACCAGGAAATAACTGCTGTAAAACCCTTCCTCCCTTAGGGAATGGCCCCTTTATTCTATGGCACCTTTGTCCAAAAGGGAACTTACAGTGGTGTGAAAAAGTGTTTGCCCCCTTCCTCATTTCCTGTTCCTTTGCATGTTTGTCACACTTAAGTGTTTCGGAACATCAAACCAATTTAAACAATAGTCAAGGACAACACAAGTAAACACAAAATGCAATTTGTAAATGAAGGTGTTTATTATTAAAGGTGAAA
>JAFFST010046334.1:82122-95594 GCA_022414735.1 Noturus placidus | reverse complement strand
GAAAACTCTTACCCCTGCTGTAGCCTTCACTATTCGCGGTACAGTCAAATAACCTGCATCTGTGGATCTAAGTGGGCGTGGCGGATCATAGAAGATCAAAAGATTGCTTAAATACTGTGACTCAAGACTTTTTAGTGCTTTATAGGTTAATAACAGTATTTTAAAATCAATGCGATATTTCACTGGTCATGTTTCACTTTAGTAACATGACCTTGAATGGGGTTGTTCAACTGAATAATTTCGTCCATGGAATTGCTCAATTTATAATGAGGATATGGCGTCACACCAGAGGATATGGTTTTCAGTGACAAAATGTTTCACCTTCCTACGCTTTTAGAAATATCCATCCATCCTCTACCGCTTACTCCTCAACCTGGTTATTCAACTGAATAATTTCAGGGGTACACCCTGGACAGGGTGCCAGTCCAATGCAGGGCACAATCACCTACACACTCACACATCCATTCATACACTATGGACATTTTAGACACGCCAATCAGCCTACCATGCATGTGTTTGGACTGGGGGAGGAAACCAGGGTACCCGGAGGAAAACCCCTGACACGGGGAAAACATGCAAACTCCACACACACACATGGCCCCGGCAGGACTCGAACCCCGGACACTGGAGGTGTGAGGCGAATGTGGTATTTATCTACACTTTTATTCTTTTCTTTTTCTTTTGTAAAAGTTATAATTTAGTTAACCTTGCTTGAGACAGTCACACCATAGGACAATTTTGAGATTTGGCTTAAAATGTTTTAAAAATTAATGACAATGTATAATAAAAGGTCAATGTAAATAATAACAGGTTGATGTAAAACAAAGAAAGGTTTGATCATTTAACGCATTGTTAAATGATAACAGTACTATTTATAAATTTTAATCTTGTGTGACAGCGAAAATGCCATGCCATGTCAACAACTCAGATACAGATGCAGACATCAGTGCTCACAGCTGTTCCATTATGTTCCAAAACTTGATCTGCAGTCTTCCAACACAAGAAATCAAATATCTTATGATTTGCAGTTCACACTGTACAATTTTAGCCACAATTTGGTCGTCTGAGACAAATTTTGAGAATCCTAAAAGATTCCTATAATCCTAGGCCAAAATCTTTAGTCTCCCCAGAGGAGATTAATGGCCGTTGCAATCAAATTTTTCCTCCGAATAAAGTCTTCTTGCATGTGTCCGTTTTTCACTTCTTGACTTGTACAGTCCGACATTAATGTTAACTGAGATCCTACATTTTGACATGCCTTACAGCGGGGATCGTGTTCGTACAGTCTGACAAGCACCCAGCTTATGACGGAAAATTGACACATGAAAGCTACTACTGTCTAAGGGTTTATGGCTTCAAATGTGTCTTTGTGTAGAATTAATTTAATTAATTTAAGGCATGTTGGCTTTTCTATTTAAAAAATGTAGCTTTAGTGTTGTCACAATAGCTGGATGGGATGGCTCACACAGAATGGGTATCTGAATTTATAGGCAATTCAAGGTGTTCTTAAGAGGTATATAATCTCAGAATCTATCAGTCTAGATCTTATAATAATTAATAATAATTTATCAATTTGTATAGCGCTTTTTTACAATGGTACATTGTCTCAGAATTATCTTTTTTTTTTTTACATTTACAAGCGACTTACTAATGAGAACACATTCACACACCAATGGTAGCAGAGCTGCCATGCAAGGTGCTAGCTTGCCATTGGGGGCAACTTAGGGTTCAGTGTCTTGCCCAAGGATACTTCGGCATGTGGAGTCACCCGGGCCGGGATTCGAACCATCAACCCCACGGTTAGTGGATTAGTGGACAACCCGCTCTACCAACTGAGCCACAGCCGCCCTTATCTCTGCCTAAGAGCAGCCTTTTAGGTTCTACATACAAAATTAATATTTTTTAAAAATAAAATACTACTATTTTATGAGTGCAGTACCACATTCATAAAAAGAACAACTTCTTTTCCGACAGACTTTTTAATGATCAGAAAAATCTGATAAGTCTCATCTGAACTTTTGGTGCCTTCACCATTCAGGGAAGTAAGTAATGCACCTTATAATCCATTCATTTGTTTTCTGTACTGCTTATCTTACACAGGGTCACAGGGGACCTGAAGCATATTCCAGGAAACCTGGGCAATGAGACACCCTGGATTGAGGGCCGGCCCATCACAGAGCACAACTACACACACATTCACAAACTACAGACAAATTTGGATATGCCAACCTTCAACACATGTCTTTGGACTGGGGAGGAAACTGGAGTACCCAGAGGAAACCCCGGAAGCACAGGAAGAACATGCAAGCTCTACATACAAGCAAGATTCAAACCGCCTATCCCAGAGGTATGAGGCAAACATGCTAAACTCTAAGCCATTATGCCCCCTACCTTGTAATTAGAAAAATAACAATTCGTGATATCATGACACCAACTGAAAAGCACAGCAGGTGTTCCAATCAAAATTCATTTCATGGGAGCCAACAATTAAAAATGGCTATAATTCAAGCTCACCATGAAAAGCATATACAGTGCTGAAATTCACACTGGTGCCCATTTCAACAATCATGTCTTCATTAGATTTCCAACATGGACACAAGATGAAATAAAGTATGTTACAAATATTATATTCTGTTATGCGATGTTCCAACCAGCTAAGTCAGCATTTTTTTGTAAAGCTTGCATATTACAGCTCGCATATTCATGCTATTGCACTTTGTAAAGATAAACACATTGTTATCACACCACATGCACTATTAGTAACAGAATGAAATGCAGGAGACTTTCCTACCAGCCTGCCAGATGCTTTATTTCTGGTAATTTATGAACTGTTACATGGAGCGTCATGGAACACTGCACTTAAATTATACCACTATTTAGCATTCATGGCTTTGAGTTTTCTCTGAGTTTTCATCTTGAGAGAATGGCCTTTCTCTTGATAGAATAAACAGTGTGAAAAGAGAACTCCCTGCTAGTGTAGAATGAAACACAGAGACTTGTTGATGGTAAAATGTGCTTTTGAACTTACTAGACTCATAGACAAAGGGCAAATAAAACTTGACGCCAACGGTGTCAATAGGGATGCCTCTTCTGCCAACAAGTCTAGTCTTTCTTGGTACTATACATGAAAGACACTTAAATATAAACTTCAGACATTTGACCTTGCTGTGACCATGACCCTGTTTGAATCAATTCCAAAATCTAGTCGATTCCTCTGTTGGTCCCAAATAAATCCTACAAACATTCAACCACTTGTCGAGTCCCTGCAGTCACAAGAAACTCAGACAGACAGACAATAGGATGGATGAACTGATCAATGGCAAAAAATCGTAGATAGCCAAAAAAACTGGCCTTGAATTCCAGAGCATGAACAGGAAGCTAATGAAGAAACACTATTTCAGACATTTGCTCTTGCTGTGACCTTCACACTGTTTGGAACAATCCCATCCTCTAATCAGTTTATTTGCTGGTTACAGAAATAACCGCATGTAAATCCTATAATCATTCAACTAATTGTTTTTGAGATATTGCACTAATGAAAATCTTTGACAGACACACAGACAGACAGATAGACAGACAGTGACGTCACTATAAAATAAATATGGCGCCTCTATAACTCTATTCGGACTGGATTCGTTTATCGGGGACGTCTCTAATGTTGTTTCTGTGATAAAACCCTCGTATCTGTTTCTGGCAATGATGTTTTTAGTGGGATGGACGGACTCAGACGTTCGTGTCACATGGTCATATTATCAGACTTCATTTACAACTGAATAAGACGTCGAAGAGGCACTGGAGTAGAGAAGGGACGCGAGGTCTTATTAAAGTTTGTTTGCCTTTATGTACATTTGTAATGCGATTACAAGTTCATTTGACAGCATCTTCCTTGGGGGCAAAAGTCAACGCTATGCCTTGATGATCCCAATGTTGACCCTAATTGTATCCCACCACAGTTTTCAGTTTTCTGTTGGCTACGAAGCAATATATATATATATATATATATATATATATATATACTTGGACAATTCTGTGGCGTTCCTCTGTTACTGTTAAATGTTATTGAATATACGTAGTTTTAATAATTATTGTATATCACGTATAATGAGGTTGTGGATCTCGCGATATGCTGCAGTGGTCTGAATGCAGACGGAACAACCGCTCACTTTTTTAGCGGCCCAGTCCTGGTAATGGACGAAGAGGGGCAGAGAAGTGGGTGTGCATATGGAGGCAGGACACACACACACACACACACACACATACACGCACTCACTTTCTTCTGTTCCTTTGTTCTCTGCTGTCTTGTTTAAATGCAGATAATGACAAGTTTGTGTTTTTAACATTATGTGAAAATAAAGACAGTCAACTGTTGGGAAAATGTTTGTTGGTGTGTGTGTGTGTGTGTGAGAGAGAGAGAGAGAGAGAGAGAGAGAGAGAGAGAGAGAGAGGGATTTTTGTGTTGAAAATGACAGGTTCTGTAATTGTACCCACAGGACCGGTATACGCTGCTTCATCTTGAACCCAGGTTTTATATCATATAAACAGAACAATGACTTTCAAGGAGAGGTGTGACTTCAGTTCTTCATGTAGTCTGAGATTCAGGATTTTCCCTTCATTTTAATCAGAGCCGAAGTAACTGTAACTTGCTACTTGAGTCGTTTTCTCATCGGATTCTTTATTACTCTTACTCAAGACATTATTAACTTGAGTAAATATTTTGGGCTACTCTACCCACCTCTGGCCATATAGTGTAGCTACATTTTTCACACTTGACTAGCTAGCAAATTTATCCCCTGGGTCTGTTTCGCTTGCTAACGAACACAGCAACAAATAACTAGAAAGCTAGCTTTAACAAAAATCAGGGCCTGCGCCAAACAAATAAAATAAAAATCAGAGAAGCGTTATGTAGAAAAACAACTGACTATCTGTTTGTTTAAATCTGTTCCAAGTACCAGAAAAAAAGTATATACAGGTCTGAGGTCAGCACAAACATTGTCAAATCTAACATTCACAGACTTTTACATATATTTAGTCCACAATCCACCTCCATACACCAGCGAGAGTCTGAGGGCTTTCAAGTGGACAGAACCCTACCAGTATTACATCACTGGAAAGTGCTCACTGCACAAAACAGTGTTTTCTGAACTTTGGACACAAATACAGCGGCATGATCATGCACTGACGACACATGGAACAGATTAATAATATTTTTATTGTATATATTTAAAATGTATATATAATATGTATATATAGGTCAGTTAGCTGGATGACAAACAGCTGCATAGTCGGGTCTGTAGGAGCAGGTCACACACACTGTTTTGACTATGTCAGAGAACATTTCCCCAGATGTTGGATCTGTCCATTCAAATCATCAGGCTATAGCACTGTGTTTTAGAGCCAGTGCTTGTCCAGTAGTTAAATTGTTTGAAAGGTTGACTTCAGATGTACCTACTTTCTCTCTTTCATCCCGCCGAATAGCACAAAGCTATCCTTTTCACAAGCATATCAGTGTGAAATTGATCGATCTCAAGTACAGGTGTTTGCTTGAATTATTGCATTTAGGGACTCTGCAGTGATTGCAAGTTGTAGTTGCTGGCATTGTTTTTTTTTATAGCTTTCGTATTTAACTGGCACCCTGTCCAGGGTGTACCCCGCCTTGTGCCCGATGCTCCCTGGGATAGGCTCCAGGTTCCCCCGTGACCCTGAAAAGGAGTAAGCGGTTGAAGATGGATGGATGGATGGATTTATCATAATCACAGCAGTGTGGAAAAGACCTGCAAAATTCCTCACATTTACCGACAGGTCGAGGACTGCCACCTACTGGAGAAACAATAGACTACACTTCTGTAATAAAAATGTCCCTTCTCCACGAACTAAATTAAGAAAATATATACAGTATATACTTAATACATCCATATGGTACAAATACTTATGGTAGCACATTATTAATGACTAGCCATTTTAGTCATTGACTGCCACATTTCCAACGCTTTGGTTGCTTGCAATTATTGAAACAGCTGGGTGTAATACTGTATATTCAAGGTCAAATATCAATAATGATACTTTCTTGTCGTTTTGTTTCTTTGTTAAATAAACCAAATAAACTCATGTTTTTATCAAGATATGCTCCTTTCAACCCGAAAACATTGATTTTAAAGTCAAACAGCATAGACACTTGTAAAATGTAAACGTATATACACATATTCATATATATAAACCATTTACCTACTACATAAATGATTTCATATTGTTAGAAACATTATATACTTAAGCACAGCATAATACATTTATGCAGTCCTTTTTTTGTAAATGAGAACATGACTCAATTCATGGCAGGAGATTCTCCAACAAACCCTTGTTCCTGACAACACTGTGATGTCATGAATAAATTGTTTTATGCATCCATGAAGATCTAACCAATAAACTCTTGTAGCTTTTTGCCAGACACAGATTTTGACTTAATAAAAAATCTTCTATTACGAGATCAAGAGACTCATAGAAAGCTTCTTTCATATCATCTGAGGCTATATTTGTAGGCGCATACATTGCTATAACTGTAATATTGGCAGGTTTTGCCTTAAGGCGTAATTTAGCAATATGGTCAGTGATAGGATTCCATTTCATTAGAGCATCATTTATGGTTTTGGAAATTGCAATACCAACACCATTGAGGCCCTGTGGTTTGGCCTCTTCTCCACTATAATACATGGTGAAATAGTCAGTTTTGCCAGGTATTTTTATTCTACAAGTGCCAGATGCGGAGTTCAGGTTGCTTAAAGTAGTAGCTAATAAAGCTTGTTGACCAGTTTGTAGCAAAGTTCTTACATTTAAAGCACTGATATTCAATGGTATATCTTTGAATAGATTTATATGAGCATTTGCGTCGCCTCCCAGGGTACGCCGTAGCATTATGACTAAATACAATTTTGTGCATCTCAAAGGATTAATTGGCTAGATACCATGAGGGGGCGCCAACCCCAGGGGAAGAAAGTTCTCCTCTTCACCAGTCTGCATGTGTGAGGCTTCAGCATTGCCGTCGAGGTGTAGGTACAGGGAGGCGGCAGATACTGCACAAACCCTTCTGTACCCCATCCAGCATGACCAGGTCCTTGACAATCCATGATCCGAAAGTTGCCCATGTTGGATTGGTGGGTTATTATACAGCGCCCATAATCGTTGTCCCCAGAGCCTCTTGGTCAAGGCAGCAGCACCACGTGCAGGTGAGGTTGACTTTTGGTTTTGAGAGGCTATATGTTGTGTATCAAAACCCATTTCTGCCATTCAGTTAATTAAAAGCTAGGGACTAACAAGCTAATTTAATTTAGCTAGTTTTTTTGTTTGGTTGGTTCTCATGCACTCATGCAGCCCCAGACCATGACACTCCCAACACCACGCCTGACTGTAGGTTAGACACACTTGTCTTTGTACTCTTCACCTGGTTGCCGACACACACGCTTGACACCATCTGAAACAAATTTTTATCTTGGTCTCATCAGACCCCAGAACATGGTTCCAGTAATCCATGTCCTTAGTCTGTTTGTCTTCAGCAAGCTGTTTGTGGGCTTTCTTGTGCATCATCTTTAGAAGAGGCTTCCTTTTGGGACGACAGCCATGCAGACCAATTTGATGCAGTGTGTGGCATATGGTCTGAGCACTGATAGGCTGACCACCCACCCCTTCAACCTCTGCAGCAATGCTGGCAGAACTCGTACGTATATTTCCCACAAACAACCTCTGGATATGACGCTGAGCACGTGCACTCAACTTATTTGGTGGACCATGGCGAGGCCTGTTCTGAGTGGAACCTGTCCTGTTAAACCTCTGTATGGTCTTGGCCACCATGCTGCAGCTCAGTGTCAGGGTCTTTGCAATCTTCTTATCGTTATCGACCATCGTTATCGTGACCATCGTTATCGACCATATCGACCATCGTTATCGACCTTATCGACCATCGTTATGTAGAGCAACAATTCTTTTTTTCAGATCCTCAGTGAGTTCTATGCCATGAGGTGCCATGTTGAACTTCCAGTGACCAGTATGAGGGAGTGTGAGAGCGATGACCCCAAATTTAACACACCTACGATCTTGTAACAATAACTCATTCAGCACTAACTTCTAACATTAACTTTATTCAACTCAATCAATTTAGTCATTAGAGACCGTAACCCTGCACCCCACCCCACACCAGTTGTTACCTAATGCACCTTTAGAACAACAATTCAGTATAATAAATATTTTCTGGCTGACTGTTGATGGTGTACTTACAAGTATTTCATAGGAAGTTTTCTTCTCACCATAAATGTACATGTATTTATGTATTTATTTATTCTTGCAGATAAGTCATCTTTTATTTCAATGTGCATATACAGTATATTATGAAGACACTATAGGTGAATTACATTTACATTTATTCATTTAGCAGACGCTTTTATCCAAAGCGACTTACAAATGAGAGCACACTCACACACCAATGGTAGCAGAACTTCCATGCAAGGTGCTAGCTTGCCATCGGGGGCAACTTAGGGTTCAGTGTCTTGCCCAAGGACACTTCGGCATGGGATCACCCGGGCCGGGATTCGAACCACCAACCCCACGATTAGTGGACAACCCGCTCTACCGACTGAGCCACAGCCGCCCCATTGACTATTTCTTTTTCGCCACTTGATTGCTGATATTGTTATTTTATTGACGTCACCTGTCAGTGGTTTTAATGTTATGACAGATCAGTGTGTGTATATACATTAGATAACAAACTTTTCAGTGGTATGTGACCTGATGTGGGTGTACTTATACTTATACAAGCATTATACACACATGCAGACATGGCTCCATTAGTACGCTTACAGGATATGATCCGGGCAAGCTGTTATATGTGCACATGCTGGGCTATCCTGCACATTTTGGGCAGGTAATGTTGTTATGTGACTTCTGCATGGCCTCTTTTTAATGTGTCTATAGCGTCATGCATGCATACGTTACCTCGTAGACATGGCAAACAAATAACCAATGTTTTTTCTTTTCAGATGGAGTGTGTACACATGATAGCCAGCTCACGATACAGCGAGAAAAGGATTGGTTACCTGGGTGCCATGATGCTCCTGGATGAGAAGCAGCCTGCATCTCTTCTCCTCTAACCACCATAATGTGGGATGAACTCGAGTAATTTGGGGACTGTGGTAAATTGTTGCTTTGTAATTGCCGGTAAGAATTATGCACCTAGCAATTTCAAGCAAAAATCAACAGCTCCAGAATCAGAACATGGTGCTAGACTACTCGTTACAAAGCACACTGTTAACACACTGTTAATAGTAAACACTCAGCTTGAGATGTTTTTGTTTTTTTTATATGATTTAGTACCGTAATTGCGCACATCAGTATCCAGATGTCAGACGTAACTACAAACTATTCAGAAGTTTCACAAGAGTGGGGAAGTTACACATGGGGCAGGGTTAGGGTAAAACAGAGGTGTGTCTCAGGTTACACATGATTCTCACCTTATTCTTAAGCCCATTTTTCTTGCACTTGAGTGAGGAGTGGTATTAAGTCCAGCTGAAATTGATGACGTGGGCTGTAAATAGACTCCCTGTTAATCACACTATTATTTACAGTATACCAGACTTCTATTAGACTCCTCTCTCATCCTCTACAGTATCTTCTCACTTATCGTTGTATTAGTCTTTATGTTTAATGACCAGACACAGAGCTTAATTAAATAATGAAAGTTTCACTAAAACAAGCCAATACTAATAAAGCATGTACAGTTGTACAGTTATTTGAAAAAATAAGTACACATCATAGAAATTGTTGGCTTTTTTACATATCTGGACGAGCAAGCATTTGATCATCTCTGAAACAGTGCCTATTCATGAAGCTGATATACTTGAACGAGACCACAAGAATAATTAGATTTTTCAATCATTTATTCAACAGAACTATCAATAGATGTGATAGTGTACCCTTAGCCTCAGGAGCTAGTATTGCCTGTATAGCAGAAATCACTTCTTGTAGGTGTTTTGTATAATTGTGCACAAGGCTCGCTGTAATTTTTGACCACTCTTCCATGCAATATTCTTTCAGTTGCAAGATGTTTGAGGGTTTTCTTGCATATTCTGCCTGTTTCAAATCCCTGGTCTGGGCCTGGTCTTTGCCTATATCAGGGGTCACCAACCTTTTTGAAACTGAGAGCTACTTCATGGGTACAGAGTCATACGAAGGGCTACCAGTTTGAAACACTTTTCTGAAATAACAAATTTGCTCAGTTTGCCTTTAGTTATATATTATTATTATTATTATTATTATTATTATTATTAATGATAAATGATACTCATCTACGTGAAGACGCTGATCACGTTAATGATTTCTCACAATAATTATCAACAATAAATTAACAAGGTAGGAAACATTTATTATTATATGATACAGATATCAATATTCAACACTTAATTTCTATTAATCTCAGCAATTGTTTAAATTGTGAGATGATCACTTCTACAACATTTCATAGAAAAATGTCCCATTGTCACTAGCCACTGACAAACCATTTGAACAAATCATGAACTATGTTAGGGGTGCACGGTGGCTTAGTTGTTAGCACGTTCGCCTCACACCTCCAGGTCCGGGGTTCAAGTCCCGCCAGGGCCATGTGTGTGCGGAGTTTGCATGTTCTCCCCGTGTGTCGGGGGTTTCCTCCGGGTTCTCCGGTTTCCTCCCCCAGTCCAAAGACATGCATGGAAGGCTGATTGGCGTGTTTAAAGTGTCTAAAGTGTCCATAGTGTATGAATGTGTGTGTGAGTGTGTATGTAATTGTGCCCTGCGATGGACTGGCACCCTGTCCAGGGTGTACCCCGCCTTGTGCCCGATGCTCCCTGGGATAGGCTCCAGGTTCCCCGTGACCCTGAAAAGGAGTAAGCGGTTGAAAATGGATGAATGGATGGATGGATGAACTATGTTGCACCATGTTTGAAAAAAGTTATCAATTATGTAATGTTTAAGAAAAATCAACGTTCATATTTTTTAAATAAATCTGATCACATTTTGAACTAATGACCAAATCTGTGACATTTTTAACAAAATTTGTGTTACATTTCATGAACACACTTTTGAATTGAACACAATTTTTCAATATAACTTTGACATGGCACTGCCATGTTGCCACTGACAACATCTGGTATGTGTTTCTTTGTTAGTGGGAAGACTGGCATCGCATGCTTTCATCAGAATATCTTAATCTGTTGTTTAAATTGACACTGCAACTCTGAGTGAGTCTTGCAAATGTGCATCAGTGAGGCATGTTCTGGGTTTGTTCTTGATGAAGTTCATGCCAGAAAACACTGATTCACAGAGATAGGTTGAACCAAACAGGCTGGAAACCTTCATAGCTGCTGTGCATACCCCACTGTAGATTTCTGTGTCAACAAGGCACCAAAGGTTTGGTGCATCCTGGTAGACTTTGAGGTGGGGGTCATTTTGCAATGTTACGGTTTCAAGATCCACCTGTTCAGCATCCACGTTGAACTTAGTTGCTCAGCAATACATGTTATGTCCACGTTCATGAAATGATTGGAAATGAATGACACACATGACTCAAGCTGATCAAGGTCACAAAACCTATTCTCAAACTCTTGCCCAAGTCTGTTTATGACTTGACAGTACTTTTCTGCAACTTTGTCAAATGTCTCAGATGCAGAAGCATTGTCTTTCAGCACCGACTGCACAGAGGGAAAGTGCAGCACTTTTTTTCTCTGTGTATGCACAGTGAAAATGTTCATCTTGGCTTTAAATGCATTTAAAGCACTTATCATATCAACACCAGTTTTACCCTTGCCTTGCAGCTCGCAGTTCAAGTGGTTTAGTTTCCCAGTGGGTTAGTTTCCCAGTAATGTCTGTTAAAAATGCAAGATCAAGTGTCCACTCTGTGTCCTCTAGCAGCAAGACGTCTTCGCCTTTGGACTGCATGAACTCTTTGATTTCACCCAAAAGTCACAAAAAACGAAGGAAAACTCGTCCTCTGCTGAGCCTCTAAAACTCTAAAACATAAATTGAATAATATTTAGAAGTTATCATATTCTACTCCCTTTTAAGTCATACTTTTCACCACAACCCTAAAATTAATGTTATATTTCAATCAGTTACGACGTTTCGATTCAATATGATTGGTCAATTGATTCATTAATAACAGAATCGGTTCATAAGAATGATTGATTCAGTCGAGTCGGGCATCACTACAACTCTCTCTCTCTCTCTCAGTTTGGTTCAACTTTTTAAACTGTAAAGCCACAAAACCGTTTAATCTAGTTGTTTGTCTTATTTATTTTTTTCTTCGGATATTAATTAACATGAAGATTAGGCTCATTTCTGTTTGCGTCAGCTGTATGATGCATAGCACCGAGGTCATGCATCGCTCTATATTCGCGAGTGCACGAATATTACATGCTGCACGGTAGCTGTAACCTTAACGTTTCTCTACTCCATTTGCAACTAATTTCATGCGTATATACACATCTGGGACCAAATCTTTATGAAATATTCTAGCTTGAGCTTATAATACTATATCTGTTAAGTGTTCACATGAAAGTTCTGCAGCGGAAATCCTCAAATTTGTTATTTAAAAAAAAAAAATGCAATGTCTTGTCTACAGCCCTAGATGGCGAATGTGTGCTGTTTAATATACTACCGTACACCCTGTAATGTTCGCGCACTCTCAATTTGGGCCTTAGTTCAACGGTCTGACGAGAAAGTCGTTCCTTTGTGTTTTATCAAGCAAGCTAATACAAAATATTTAAACTTGTAGTCAGAACAAAACTGTTTCCGTACTGGATCGTAAGTACATATTTCACTAGATAGTTAATTACACGCGACCCCCCCAGCTAGCCTTTAACTAGCCACCTGAGCTAGTTAACCTGTCTAGTTAACTAGCCACCTGCTTTCCTTCATTATGATAGTGTTTAATAATAAAGTCTCTTCACAGCTATTTTATAAATCTCTCAAATCTTTCTCCACAGGCCCACAGCTGTTTTTTTTTTTCTTTTTCTGAAAGGGAATGGATTGGTTTCACTGTAACAACTGTTTTCTGAGGCGAGGGAAGAACTTTGTGGTGTCCAGCTGTGGCCATGTTCTTTGTGAGAGCTGCATCCAACCAAGTGAGAGATAGATCTACGACCTTGAAATGTAATGTCATGCAGTGTTTTACAGAGTAAATAGTTCTTCAACCAGGACAGAATAAACCGTTACAGGCCTAGGACACACCGTCTGTAGTTACATCTGCAAGACAAGTCAGTTCCTGTTATCGCGTGCACTACATCAGCTCTAAACAGATAAACATTCTCTCAACCGCCTCTTGTTTTTCTCCAGCTTGAAGTTGTTGTCTTGAAACGAGACAAAAATGTTTAACGTGTCATGTTTTGGGCGGCTGTGGCTCAGTCGGTAGAGCAGGTTGTCCACTAATCCACTAATCGTAGGGTTGGTGGTTCGAATCC
>JAFFST010046334.1:17587-35177 GCA_022414735.1 Noturus placidus | reverse complement strand
TTTGAGGCCTGAAATGTGGCAAAAGGTCGAACAGTTCAAGGGGGCCGAATACTTTCGCAAGGCACTGTATATGTGCAAATATATCACTGCTTGAGGCTTTGTCTCAAACCGCGTACTTACCTACTGTATAGTAGCCGAGATACATGTGTTTCACCTACTATATAGTAGGTAAATACGTGGTTTTGGATGCAGTTATGTTCCCTTGTTTGCCGTCAAACGGTTGAGCAGTGCCGTGTGTGTACGTGTCCTGTTGCAAAATGCGATGAAAACTCCCACACGACGTTAATCGTGTGATTAAGGTGTGTACATGTCTGTAACTCATGTCGATAATGTGACTAAAACAGGTATATGTCTTAATTTGATTTGTGTCTACTTTGAGTATGACTTTATTCGGATTAAGGTCATCAATAATCGCGGTTTACATGCTAGTTTTTTAATCAGAGTATCATCGAAATCGGGTTAATATTGGATTATTGTTGTCCATGTAAACGTACTGAATGTTTCACTGAAACTTCTTGTCAAGTTCCTAACAGATTGTGCTGTTCATAATGACAGGAAACAATATTTTTATTTCACTCTTAACTTCCAGGGGCACTGAGAATTACATGGAAAATCTATGCAACAATATCCTGAGCAAATCCACGTTAGGATAGACTGGATAGATGGCTGCAACATTTATGCCACTGGCTAGGGTTACACCTGTAGATTCTGGAGAAGATGCACTGACATGCCCAGGTAGCACCAGTGCAGACTTGGAAAGACACATTTCTTAGTAATGCCCATGAGGAGGAGATGCTCCTCATAGAATGGCATTTCACAGTAGGGATTAGGTGTCCAACTCATCTGTATGTGAAGGTGATGGTGTCATCCTGGCTTGCCCCCATGGCAGATGGACAGTTGATTTGATGAAGAAATTGCCACTGCCCCATTGAAATAGTAAAGTAGGGTACATACAGGGCATAACAGGAAGGTTTATCTGGTTCATCTCCATGGAATGCTGCAAAGTGAATTAATTCCCCAGGTTCAATCATTACTCCAAGGTCACGCTGGAGGTACTCTGGCCAGCAACACATGCATATCCCCAAGACATGTAGTTCTTTCATTCTTTTTGCTAAAAGGATTGCTAACAGAAATCTTGGAGGGGCAAATTCTGTTCAGAATCCTGCATGGGCAAATAAGGAGAGTTCTTAAGGCACTGCAGTACAAAGGGGATATCCCATGTCAATCTCATTAGGGGATGTGGTGGACAAGGGTGCCGTGCTTCCTTCAGGAAAGCTGTGTCAAGTTCATGTGCCCCCAGAAAGACACCATGTTGTGGAGCTCTGCAATGAATGCCACATAAGTTTTCAATGTAGACTGGCATTTTCCATTGTCTAGCAGACACTGTAGGAAAGCTAGTAGGGACCAGCAGTGCACTGGAACCAAATGAAGAAATGCAGACTGTTTGCAGAACTGTTTCTACCCAAGAGCATGCAAGGCACATGTATTAGCAGCTCTTACATTCAGGAGTTTCTCTTCAACTACTGGGTTGCAGTCCTGAACCTGCATCCATGCTCTCTGGTGATGGGAACATGAAAATATGCATTGCACAGTTCCAATGATATAGGATAGCCTAAACACAAGGAAGACAGCAGTCAGTGAAAGTCCAAAGACACACACAAGTAGGCTGGCGGTAATAAGACATAGAATCATCATGCATTGCCTGGTCAACCCTCCTCCTCTCCATCCTCAGCTGATGCTCGTCCACAGTGAGGGACTAAGGTCAGAGATCCGCTCGGGCTGCAGCCACTTCTTGGCATCCTTCATGAAGTGGAGCCATTGGAGCAAGGCACAATTAGAACTGAGGGTAAAGGTGTGCCACAGTATATCATATGGGAATGTTAGGACCACCCACTTGATGGGCTCACACCCCTTCTCTATCGTGCTGTATTTACTCTCTCTTTATTTAATTTAATTTAATTTAATTTATCAATTTGTATAGCGCTTTTTACAATGGTACATTGTCTCAAAGCAGCTTTACAGAAATATCATTTTTACATTTTACATTTACAAGCGACTTACTAATGAGAGCACATTCACACACCAATGGGAGCAGAGCTGCCATGCAAGGTGCTAGCTTGCCATTGGGGGCAACTTAGGGTTCAGTGTCTTGCCCAAGGACACTTCGGCATGGGATCACCCGGCCGGGATTCGAACCACCAACCCCACGATTAGTGGATTAGTGGACAACCCGCTCTACGGACTGAGCCACAGCCGCCCCAAAGCTTTATGAGAGCTTCCGGCCGATGTACATGATGTGGCACTCCTCCCCTTCCACCACCTGAGACACAACAACCCCCAGCCCTCTGCCGACAACCTTACCCAATTTTTCGCCTTGGGTCTTAAGTGGGTCACAATTACTGCTGTCTTATCAATTTGGAGACGCGCAAACCACTCAATTGCATACTTCTTTGGGTTTGCCACAACTCACAACTGCTTTCATATGTTGTAAATGCTGCTGCCAATCACTATTGTAAATGAATATATAATTTAAATAAGCAGTGGCATATCTGCTGTACAGGCAGAGTATTCTATCCTTGAGACACTGAAATTTCACTGGTGCTTCAAACAAACCAAATTGAAGGGTGATACATTGGTGTAATGCAAACAGAGTGGAAAAGGCAATTTTTTCTCCAGACATTGGCGTCAACAGAATCTGCTTGTTTATATCCAGTGTTGAATAAAAGCGAGCTGTGCCTAACTGATCGAGCAGTTCATCAATGTGTGGCATTGGGTATGCATCAAATTTAGACACGTTCTGGCATGTGGGTTTCATTTCGGATTAATGAGACTTGAAGAGATGTTTGACTTTTTTCAAAAGTCCACAAAACATAAAACCAGAACCACCAGCCTTGGCCACCAAAACAACAGGGCTGCTCCAATTACAATGGGACTCCTCAATTGCTCCCATGTCAATTATAGCCTTGGGTTCATCCTGAACTACATTTTTCATTTTTCGAGTAATCAGTAGAGACAGCTGTGTACCCCTACACCTGGAGGAGTTTTAATGTGGTGCTCTGTGATGTTTTGTGTGACCATGTAAAAAAAAAAAAACACATTGGAAATTTCCCCTTGCAACATGGCAACCTGTGATCTTTGGGATGGAAAGAGAAGGGCTTCACCTGGGGAAGGGTTGGAATGAGCCGAGTTTTTTAAAGGCATCTCTGGAACCAGCTATTCTCTCTCCGGTACCACCGTCACCATAGCCACAGGAGCCACCACTCTCCATGGCTTAAGAAGATTGGGATGGTATACTTTTAGTGCATCACCTCTATCCATTTGCCTGACCTCATAGTGCACTTCCCCAACTCGCCATGTGACCTCAAAGGGCTCTTGCCATTCACGAGTAATTTAGAACTTATTGTGGGAAGTAATACAGACTCTTTATGTTCCTATACAAGTGCCCATAGCTGAGCTCTCTGTTATGCAGTCAGGACTGCCCTTCTTGGGCAGTTAGGTGACCCAAGGCATGGAGTTTTGCTCTCATGTCCACTTTTACTTTTAGGACTGAAGATCAATCCTCTTGTGCACGGTAGCACGTTTGCCTCACACCTCCAGAATTGGGGGTTCGATTCCCACCGTGGCCCTGTGTGTGTGTAGAGTTTGCATGTTCTCCCCATGCTGTGGGGGTTTCCTCCAGGTACTCCGGTTTCCTCCCCAGCCCAAAGACATGCATGGTAGGCTGATTGGCATGACCAAAGTGTCTGAACTGTATGAATAGGTGTGCGAGTGTGTATGTGATTGTGGCCTGCAATGGATTGGCACCCTGTCCAGGGTGTACCCCGCCTTGTGCCCGATGCTCCCTGGGATAGGCTCCATGTTTCCCTGTGACCCTGAAAAGAATTAAGCGGTATAGAAGATGGATGGATCAATCCTCTCAATTTTCCTTAATGATGTCTAAAGCCGGGTTCACACTGTTTGATATTGGCCATGATTTGGTCGTCTGAGACAAATTTTGAGAATCCTAAACAATTCCTATAATCCTAGGCCACAATCTGTAGTCTTTGATTGCTAGTTTGAGGTATTCTCCAACAGCCGATTAATGGCCGTTGATATAAAAATTTTCCTCCAATTAAATTTTGGCAGTGTCAGAAGATTTGAGGCACAGTCCTGTTGTGTGACATCTCTTTCTTCATACAAGTCTTCTTGCATGCATCCATTTTTCATAAAAATCATCCATTTTTCGTACAAAAAATCACTATTTCTGGATATCACATTTCATAAACCACCAGAACTAGCACAAAGCAATACTCTCGCATGCACCTCTCTAATGGCTGGACAAGGACTCATCCACCATCATAATTTTGAACATTTTCCTAAACCTTGGCCAATTTGTTCCGAAAATGAGTGATGGGTGAGGCTGGGACTAACCACCAGGTCCACACTATACATTTGGCCCAAGACATGTATTAATTTCAGGCATCAACAGATATATACACCCAACTCCCCTTCACAGTACAAATGAGATTTCACTATGCTTTGCTTGAGTTAGGCTTTGGTGGACTGAGGTCAGGAGTCAAGCGGGGACTGCTCCAGTACCACTAGCTTGATGATTTGTTCTGCGTCCCACTCCGCTGCCCGCAACGACAGATGATAGGACTCCTTCAGCTCCTGCCTGTAGGTAAAGGGGCAGCTGACCTCAGTGAGCTGCATGGACTGGAAGAGTCAGCAGGGCTCCTCTGGTATCTGGCTGACATGCTGCAGTACTGCCAAGTGACACTCAGATACTCCAGCCACGATGTAGCAACACCTACTGTGCAGCAAGCTGGGCTTCCCACAATACCAAAAGGGGAAGTCAGACAGCCCATTCATCCTCTGATGCTGCATGCTCAAAAAGCTCAGTGAAGGCCTCCCGATCTTGGTGACCATCCTGTGTGGGACAGTTGCAGGGGACACAGCTGGAGATGTTGAGGGCTGCAGCAGGTTCTGGTGAGGGACTTTATGATGTAACTGACTGGGGAGGCTTCCATGATGGCATCTGAGTCCTCCTTGATCCTGGGTTTTAGGTATGTAGGGGTGTGTAGGAGATTCAGGAAGCAGGTGGAATTTCAGCAGAGTTCCAGGTTCACTTTTATTTCACAGCAGCAAGATCAAGATAATGCTCTGTCCATTTGTGTGTGTTTCTCTCTCTCTCTCTCTCTCTCTCTCTCTCTCTCTCTCTATGTGTGTGTGTGTGTGTGTGTGTGTGTGTGTGAATATAAGTTCCATCAGCTATGCCACTAGCTCTTATTCTGGCTCAACCCCACTGCCACACGTGTATAAGGCAAAATGTCCTGGTTTCAAAAGAGGTATATAAAATAAGAATCCTATTGATGTGTCCTATTACACATGGTGGTCAATCAATTACTGTGCATGTACTGAAAACACAAAATCACATGGCAGTAAATGATTATAAAAAAAAAAAAAAAAACACATGTAGCACAACATGTTTAGGTACGTGAAAAACTTCTATTTCATACATATGTATACATAGATAATAATAAAACTCATCACTTCCCGAAATTCTCCCTTGCTGCAGTAGGGGGCATCATTACCCATAGAAAAGCTTAATCTTCTTCCTGAAGGGCATGCATGTAAGCCTTTATAAAGTATGGCCTTTTTTGGTAATAAAAGAGTGGTCAATAAATGATATATGTATCAATTAATAAATATACCACATAAAAAGTATTAGATTACATTTGTTAAGTATAAGGTATCACAAAATATCACATCGCTGATCACATCGTTAGCCAAGTTGTTTTTTCTTTGAACACAATTAGATTGCTTAAGATACCTTTTCCTCAACCAATTTCAAACAAGAGCAGGTAGCAAATCCAATGCCATGGCATGGGAGAGCTGACATAATCTGAAGGCTTTTTACCAGTTTGCTTACTTACACAGTGTAGGTCTGTGTGACATTCTGTACATTCGGTCTTATTTGGGTAAAACATTGGACTGAAATTGAAGAATTGCCAGAATTTGTTTTGGATGAATTGATATTTTTCTCATACTTTCAACTACAGTATGTTATTTTCACAGTGAGTCAATGGCAAAATGAACTTTTATGGTTCAAGGTTAATTCTTCTTCTGTGGCATTTATTTTGGCACAGCTATGCTGTTTCTCTAACTGTGAGTTAATTACATTAACGCTGGCTCACCTTCCAAGGAGATGGCACAGAAACGTCTTGATAAGTTGTATTGATAAAGCGCAAGCCAGTTTGGCGTCTCAGTTAGAGATGAGTACACCAGCTTTGCCATTTCAAACAGTTATATATCATGTTGTGCTTAGAACTCTGACCAGACTTCTTTTTAACATGAGGCCAATGTACTCAACATGCTTTATAAATTAAGTTGAGATTAGGTTGGAAAGTTAGAACCTCTCTAAAAGGGATTTACCTAGTTAGTATTCATAGATGCTAACACACTGGAGACCAGATCACCCAGAAGCTGCAAACGTAAACTGTGCAGTCAGAAGATTCTACTTTAAAAAACAAAATCCATTATAATTCTACATAGTGTCATTTATACTTAGTTACGTTGCAACTCTTCACAAGCACTGCAAAATTTTCATTTCTTAAAAAAAAAAAAAAACACAATAAATGAGGGGCTGAGGGAACAGATGCATTGATTTTAAATATTCCACTGCTAAGAGAGAGAATCTCTTTGGTGCTCACTTATCATCCTATCAGTGGTTCAAATCATACTTACTGTAAAAAACTTAAAAAATCCTCTAGACATTCAGCAAACTGCTTCCCTTTTTAGAAGAAGGCAAAAACTTAATAATTAATCATTGGCTAATCATTGGTTTAAACAAAACAGTGAATATAAAATTGTGAAAAAGACAAAAAAAAAAAAAAAAAAAGACTAAAACCATGTGATAAAACTCAAGACAGAGTAGTTAGTTAGCCATGAAGCAATAGGAAAACTCCATGGGATATGTATAAAACAGAAGAATTGTTTAATATATTATATTTTAGTATGTTAATAGTATGTTTAGATAATTCATTAGAAATAATTACTTAAATGATATATTATACATAAACAAGAAGGATATGGAAATAAATGCAACATGCTGAATCAATAATATAGTTATATTAATTAGTAACATGGCAGCATAGTGCAAATGTGTGAGTGCATGGTGCCTGATCCAATGTGTATTCCTTCCTCATGCCTAGTTTCCCAGGATAAGATCTAGATCAACTGCAAAATGGCTGCCGGATAGTGGCCTATTATAATAACATACAATGTTTACAATAAAGCAAATTTACAATAAAGCAGCAAATGTTTGATTTGACTCACTAGATACTAAACATGGTGATTAGATGATATAAATGATGAATAAACACATCTCTGTTAGAGATTTCCCCTTGCTCCAGCACTCAAAACATCCAATAACCCGTAGCGCGACAGCTCACAGAGCAACAGCGAGTGCTTCCGGGTTGTCATACTTTGTTTACTTTTTGATACATGTGTTTTATGTTTCATGTTATGTCTCCACCCTTGTCTTGTTATTGGTTGTCTTCCTCATGTGTCATTATTCACAACTGTTTGTTTTACCTTTGAATTTGTTGCACATTAACCACTATGTGTCTTTGTTCTGGGCGAAGCATTGTGCGTTTCTGTAATTTGCTGCCAGAGCCATACAAAGTCTTTGATCTTCGTTTTTGTTTCATGGCTTTTGATCTGGTTTTCATTCTTGTTTTGTCTGTTTGCCAATTGCCTGACCTTGTGCCTGTTTTGTGACCTTGATAGTGCCCTACGGTTTTGGATTTGTCTGCCCGCCTCTCTTCAATAAAAGATTTAACTGCACTTGCAGCCGTCTTCTTGCATTAGTGCAAAAAGCAAAACTGAGCTCCATACCTATGCCAAATCAATGTGGCAGTCGCTCTACAGAAATAGTGTTTTAGATCTTTTGTGAAATTCCTGAAAGCAAGGATCTATTTTTTCCAATACAACCAAAAGAATTATTCACACATCAGGCACTTTTCGCTCTGCGCCCACCCTTAATGTAGACAACACAACTGCATTTGGAAGGTATAAACTAGATGAAAGATGTCACAGATTTTCCCTTGCACTGAGTGCCAGTGTATTTAGCCTGTATGAACTGCCTGAATCACAACAGTGCACACTTCCAGGTTTTCAGTGACTGTTTACTTTTTGGCACGTGTGTTTTGTTTTGGTTTCTGTCCTGTCTCCACCCCTGTTATGTATTGGTTTTTTTCTGCAGTCTCAGCTGTTTTGTGTTATCCCTCTGTGATTACGTTAATTATTTAAACCCCTTGTGCGTCTTTGTTCGGCGCGAAGTATTGAGTGTTTTTGTGTTTTCCGCCATGATTTTATCCTGTTTTCGTCATTCATGTAATAACATGAATTTATTCTCATTTAAGTCTTTTTTATGCCCCTTTGCAGATCACCTTACTCATCACTTGTTTTTTTTGACCATGCTTTTGCCTTTCATATTAGATTTGTCTGCCTGCCTCTCTTCTAATAAAGCTATAACTGCAATTGCATCCTGCATCAATCCCATTACATGACAGAACACGTCACCTACAACATTGATGCAGCAGGAGAGCAAATGGATCGTCATGTTGTAATCTTTAGACCGGCATTTAATTCCATACGATTTCCCCAGTGGTCTCTCCTGGGTGTTCCGGCTTCCTTCGAGGGCTTTGAAAGCCCTCTGAAAGGATTCTTTCTCCGGTGTCAGTTTTATTTTGAGAGGCTGGTGAACCCCATGCCCAAGGAGAGACAGTGGCTCAAGTTCCTATTATCCCGGTTCATCGCTCCGGCTCAACAAAGTTGCTCCTAATTGCCACAGGCAACTTCGGCCTGGGAAACGTGGCAGAGTTCATCTGTGTCATGAGGGTGATCGATGGAAAGACAGACTTTAAATTTAATTTAGAAAATACTTTGGGGAGGGCCAGTCTGACAAACGAACCTGCAAAGCAATTCACCACCTACTGTGAGGAGGTCAACGTGGTGATCTCATCTCCTGATCCACAATGTGAGACTGATGAAGTGATATATCCAGCCATGATACTGATACAGGTCAATGAGGCAATCTCCCAGGTTCAGCTCCAGTTGTCAGCACAGCCTATTCAATTCAATTCAATTCAATTCAATTCAATTCAATTTTATTTTTATAGCGCTTTTTACAATAGACATTGTCTCAAAGCAGCTTTACAGAAATATAAACACGGTATACAGATATTAAAGGTGAGAATTTATCCCAACTGAGCAAGCCACTGAGTGGCAACAGTGGCAAGGAAAAACTCCCTTAGATGTTTAAGAGGAAGAAACCTTGAGAGGAACCAGACTCAGAAGGGAACCCATCCTCATCTGGGTAAAAACAGATATTCTGAAAGAGTTCATTATTGATTCATATGAAATTTGCATGGCTCAGAAGGAGACATAGTCCCAGCAGTCTGGAATTGGAGCAGGTGAGAGCTCCATCCAGAGGCAGGACACCCAAGACAGCTCACGCGGGTCTAGGAGAGCAGAAAGGACCAGGATCTTCCAGTATCTCCATAAGATCATGTGTAGCTCGAGAGATTGAGAGAAAAGATTGTTAGGACTGGGATTTAGCATAATAGAATGTCTAGTCAGGGTAGGTTAGTTTGAACAAATACGTTTTAAGACTAGACTAGACTGAAACTGTGTCTGAGTCCCGGACACTAATTGGAAGACTGTTCCATAACTGTGGAGCTCTATGAGTCAAGTAGCCTGCATCTGTTGATCTAAGTTGGTGTGGCGGATCATAGAAGATCAAAAAAGATTGCTTAAATAATGTGGCGCGAGACCATTTAGTGCTTTGTAGGTTAGTAATAGTATTTTAAAACCTATGCGAGATTTTACTGGGAGCCAATGCAGTGTTGATAATATCGGGGTGATGTGGTCATATTTTTTGGTTCTAGTTAGGACCCTAGCAGCTGCATTCTGGACTAGCTGGAGTTTGTTTATGTTTCTACTGGAACATCCAGACAGTACAGCATTACAGTAATCTAGTCTAGAGGTGACGGAATCATGAACTAATATTTCTGCATCATGTAGTGACAATATGTTTCTTATCTTAGAAATATTTCTTATGTGAAAGAAGGATATCTTAATAATATTATCTACATGAGCATCAAATGATAGGCTGGAGTCAATAATCACTCCAAGGTCTTTGAGTGCTGCACATGATGAAACAGGAAGTCCATCCAGAGTAACCATGTGATCAGAAAGCTTATTTATAGCTACACGTGATTCTAATAAAAGTATTTCCATCTTATCAGAGTTGAGTAAAAGAAAGTTAGTTAACATTCAATGTTTAATGTCCCTTACACAATCCTCAACTTTACTAAGCTGCTGTCTGTCCTCTGGCTTCACTGAAACATACAGCTGTGTATCATCTGCATAAAACAGCCTATCAAGTCCTGTTTATGCCAGAGGCCAACAAGGTGGCTTACCGAGTCCTATTCCTGCCCGAGGCCGACAAGATGGCTCACAAAGACATGTTCCAGTCAGAGGCCGAAAAGACGGCTCACCGAGACATGTTCCAGTCATAGGCCGATAAGACGGCGCACCAAGGCTTGTTCCAGTCAGAGGATAAGGAGACAGCCCACCAAGACTTGTTCCAGTCAGAAGCTGACAAGACGACCCACCACACTCCCAACACTCACAACCAAGCTCTGCCACAACCAAGATGGCCCACCACACTCTGCTCATGCCTGAGGCCAATGACACAGCAAACCAAGCTCTGCTTATGCCTGAGGCCGATGACACGGCCAACCAAATGCTGCTCATGTTTTGGGGGGCAGATGAGATGGCCCACCAAAACATTTTCCAGTCAGAGGCTGACGAGACGACCTATCAAGACATATTCCAGTCAGAGTACAACGAGATGGCCAACCAAGCTCTGCTCACACCTGAGGCCGATGACACAGCCAAACAAGCTCTGCTTATGCCTGAGACTGATGAAAGAACTAGCCAAGCTCTAGTGATGCCTGAGGCTGATAGGACAGCCCAGCAAGCTCTGCTCATGCCTGAGGCTGGCAATATGGCCCACCATACTCTGCTCACTCCTGAGGCCAACGGAATGGCCACCAAAGTCATGTTTCTTCTAGAGGCCAACAAGGCGGCTTACCAAGTCAACCTCTTGTCTGAGGCTGATGGCAAAGCCTCCCAAGACCAGCTCACACCAGAGGCTGACAACTCGACTTCCCAAGCCATGCTCAGGCCAGAGACTAAAGTCACGACATACCACAACATGTTCCAGCCAGAGGTCAACAAAGATACCTACCAAACTCCGCTCATGCCAGAGGCTAATTTTGCACCTTCCCAAATGTTGATCCTCAACCATGATCCGGTGAGCCTGCCCCAGCTTCATGTCTGCTCCTTTGCTTCTCAGGGAACTAGCTATTCTATGGACAATGCCTGCCTCTGGACCTGGAGGGCTTTGTGGAGATTTTGTCCAGAGGGCCAAGACCACTGTGTGTGTGGGGGTGGGGGGGGGGGGGCTGTAAAGGATTTCCCCTCATGCTGAGTGCTGAAGCATTTAGCATGTATGAACTGCCCGAGGCACGACAGCGTGCACATCTGGGTTTTCAGTGACTGTTTAATTTTGAAATGTGTTTTGTTTTGATTTCTGTACTGTCTCCAGCCCTGTTTTGTTATTGGTTACTTCCCAATGTCTCAGATGTTTTGTGTTACCACCTTCAATTTAGTTTAAACCCCTTGCGTGACAAAGTAATGTGCATTTCTGTGTTTTGCCACCAGAGCCATACAAAGTCTCTGATCTTTGTTCTCATTTCCTGGTGTCTTGATTCTGTTCTCGTTCTTGTTTCTCAATTCTAGTGTAAGCCCTGTTTGTGCCCATTTGCCGTTCGCCCGATTCCTTGCTTATTTTTTGACTATGTTTTGGAATTGTCTGCCTGCGTCTTTAATAAAAGGTTTAAACTGTCCTTGCGTCCACCTCAAAGCCCATTACATGACAAAAAAATGTCATGGTTTGCACAGTGCATGACCTTCACAATTCTCTTCATTTGTCCCTCTGACACACACTTTGCCCCTGGTTTCCATCTACTGTAGCCATCACATCACTCAAGAATGAGTTTTATCTTGAAAGACTACTGCTTGTTTTATTTTGGAAGAGAGGTGTGTACTTAGATTTAAACTCTAGCTAAAATGAAAGCAGACCTAGACACGTATAAACACTTTCATTGGTTGTGTCTACTTTAAACTAGAAGTCAGAGATGAATCAACATTCCACTGTAAACAAGGGCACCTTGAATTATTAGCCTACATTATTGTGTAAGATTGTAAAACAATTCCATCCATCCCTCCATTTTATGTACTACTTATCCTACAAAGTGTTGCAGGGGACCTGGAGCCTATACCAGAGAACTGGGGACATGAGGCAGGGGACACCCTGGACTTGGAGTCAGCCCATTGCAGAACACAATCACACACACCACGGACAATCCGCCTACAGTGTATGTCTTTGGACTGGAGGAGCAAACCGGAGTACCGGGAGGAAACCCCTGAAGCACGGGGAGAAAATGCAAGCTCCACGCACACAGGGCGGAGGTAGGATTTGAACCCACATCCCTGGAGGTCTGAGGCAATTGTGTAACAATTAAACTATAAATGCGCTGACAATTAAACTATTTTATTTCTGAACTATTTATAACATGCTTTCAAATAAACCTCTCATTAAACATGAGTAACCAAAGAAAGCTGGAAAAAAAGAATGTCCAATGACATATACAAATAGATGCACACAGTGGCTTAGTAGTTAGCACGTTTGCCTCACACCTCTAGGGTCCAGCGTTCGAGTCCCGTCAGGGCCATGTGTGCGCGGAGTTTGCATGTTCTCCCTGTGTGTTGGGGGTTTCCTCCGGGTACTCCAGTTTCCTCCCCCAGTCCAAAGACATGCATGGTAGGCTGGTTGGCGTGTCTAAAGTGTCCGTAGTATGTGGCTGCTGGGAAATGAAGTCCAGAGTTCCCTCATTGATACATGACAATTTTCATTTTTCAAATTCTATCTTTGTGATTTATACATGCTATAGTAATTGAATCAGGATTTTTCGATGAGTTGATTATTAAAAAAATGGCATCAATTGCATATTCAGTTACAAAAAGCTCTAATAATAAAAACAGTTAGCATCAAAATATAAAATCATTAACAGTAGATGATGAGGCAGGGAAAATGCCTCCCTTTGATGCATCTCACAAAACTAATATTTTTTTATGATTGCTGTTTGCACTTTTGCTTGACAAACAATTTTGCAAAACCGTACCTGTGTGTTTGTCTAACAAACAAAAATGCTATACGTGTCATGTGTTTGTCAGACTGAACAACTGAATGATCTCCTGAAAGCTATTAAGTCTTGACCCCCTTGGTGCATTCATCACATTAAAGTGTGCAATTTTTGTTTATTCTAACTGAAAACACAGATGTAATGATAGCAAAATAAATGTTTAATTTTCTGAAATTCATGATGAAGATTGCTGGAATTGCACTTTATTCTGTCAGAAATACTATCAGTATATTTCTGTATGTTTTAGTGATACACAGAGCAGCCTGCAGAGGTTGCTGTGGGGTCTCGAGGGTTAAGGGTCCAATCATCTCCTACAGAGGGGATAAACTCTGCAAAGACTTGTTTATCCAAGACGAAATACAGGATCTGCCTAAAACCCTTATAGTACTGAGGCATGTAAGCATGTATGCTACATGATACATGTTATTCTTTAGAAGTATTTTGCTGGCATTGTCACTGCAAATCAATACAAATTTATCCTGAGTGATCACCTTTATCCTATAAGGAAACATTTAAATCCTGATGGATGAAAATCAAACACAATGGCATTTAACATCTCCTGTTCTCAGCCCAGTTAAACATCTATATACATTTGTCAGCTACTTTAATAGAATAAGCCTTTATTTGTCACATATTCATTAAAACTCAGTGAAATGATTTTTCACCAGCTTATTTGGAAGCTTTGGTCAGTTTTGGTACAGCACCCCTGAAGCAGACAGGGTTAAGGACCTTGCCCAAGGGCCCATTACCAGAAGCATGCCAGTGCTGGGGCTTGAACCCTCAACCAATTAGTATCCCAGAGCCTTTAACCAGTGAGCCATACCTGTACAACTTCTCATGCATGCAATTATCCAATCATCGTGCAGTACCAGCACAATGAATAAATCATTCAGATACAGGCTAGAAGTTTCAGTTGCTGTTCACATCAAACATTTGAATGGGGGAAATTTAATCTCAGTGACTAGCTTCATTCTAAGATAATTTTCAGTTAACTGTGTAGGCTAACAGTTAACTGTGTGGGCAGCTTGGGTGTTTGTTTCTGTTAATAGGTATTTTCTTAACTCCATAGTTTTTTCCGTCATATAAGTGTAAACCGAAAATGAAGGAACCATGTCTTATTGTAAATATATTTTTTTCTATTATATATTGTGTTTGTGCAAGCATCCCATTGCATGAATGTGCAGGTGTACAGATGTTCATAATACAGTGGTCGGTGAGTATATATTGGAAACATGCACACATATCAGTTAAAAATCAGTTATCCTGATCAACTTTTACAACATTTACAATTATCATTAAGCCTTTCTTTCTTTCTTTCTTTCCTTCTTTCTTTCTTTCTTTCTTTCTTTCTTTCTTTCTTTCTTTCTTTCTTTCTTTCTTCCTAACTGCATTTTATGGTCACTTTAAAATGGATTGGCATTGTGCCACCTCAAATGCAGGATAATCTCTTTGAGCTCCTTTACTGTGGGGGGTGAGGTCTAGGAGCTACCATTCCCCCCCCCCCCCTTTTTTTTTTCTTTCACAAAGTTGCAGCTGGATCTCAATGCTCTTAAAGCTGAATGTTTAGTTGGAGGATTCTCTGGCTGGTTGCGAAATTCATACCTCCCACTGGTTAAAGTCTTTTCTCCCCCTGAAGGGGCCCCCACTGTAACTGCCAGGTGCTCTGAGCTTGCAAATTGAGCCTGACAAAACCAGTGGGGGCAAAATCTTGTAATATTTGGGAAATTAAACAGCTGTAGAACTAGTTCCAAGGTATTTTTAAAAAAAAATATGACAAGGATTTTAGTTTGTTTAACATGTGGATATCAAGTCTAAATGTGGATATCATGTCTAGTTATAGATCATTTTATCTATTTATTCACTTATTTAATATAATATTTTTTTTTATCCTCTCGTTTGCTAATCTATGCCCCTTGCATCTCCTTGTTGAATGCCATTTCAAGGCTGTTATAAACTGAACCAAACTGAAAATAAGAAACAAAAAAAAAAAACTTTAAAAACTGGAATAACATACTGCATATGTCATGATTCATAAGGGGTACCATCACCCCACACTTTTAAGACTACTGAACTCTGTCCCCTCTTCCACCTCACACAATGTATTCTCTGATGCATTTGGTTCCCTTTTGTTCCCCTAATCTATGGACACTTCCAGCAGGGTGTGAAGCACAGTCAGTGATACATGGTGACACAGCAGACTGGCTGAGCTAGAACAAATGGGCTGCTCTTGTAATATATGGCATGTTGCATAGCTCTGGGTGCTTTACTTCCTAAAGGATATAATGTATGTCCAATGAGTCTTTAGGGGAAGAGTCTTAGACTATATTGTTATAAACTATGGTTTACGAGCAATTAAAGTGCCATGTTAAGACCCACTTCTTCACTAAATACTGAAAACTACAGTAGTATTTTGTTATTTAAACAAACTAAAATCCGTGTCATATTTTTTTAAATAAAGTACTAACCTCCCCAACAGGGTTTTTAGACTGATGATGCTCTTAGTTCCTGACCTTAGTGAACCGGTATGAGGATTTGTTTATTGATAGAGTCTACAAAGCACTTCTGTAAGTTGCATGGGATAAGAACATCTGCCAAATACCATACTTGGAAATGTAAATGTAAAGCTTTAAACTGTTTTAAAAAGCATGCTTTCAGCTTTTTACTAAGGAATTCCCATAGCTTTCCACAAGACATAGAAATACATGCAGTCATGATATCAAAATAGACTTTTTGAACCACAAGTATGAAAAAGACGTCAAGGATGCCATTCACATCCATTGTAAGAATTCCGAAAGTGTATACTGAAAGACATTAACTGAAAAAACCTTGCATCAAATAATTGAATGATAGTTTCTGATGATGTCTCTGACTCTCAGAATTTTCAGTGGTGCATAGGGGAAAGTGGGGCTGATGTTCTACTGAATTGCTCAAGATGTGCAATCATGGGACAGGGTGCTCAGCACCCCATATAGCTCAGAAGATTTATTATTGCACCTCATATTTGAAAATGCTAAAAGCGCTAAAAGAGACTAAAAGTGCTAAAAGCGCTAAAAGATGCCCGTTGGGGTAGAATCATTCTGCCCCTGACTTGCTCTATGGACATTTTGTTTATAAGTGTGTATGAGCAGTAGACAGGACAATTAATAATACTGCCTGCCCTGTGTTCATCTCACACACTGTGACAATGGGAACCATCCCAGCTGTATCAAACATAATTTGATGGAATTTCTTTTTAAAAATCCACTTTAAGGTAATATATATATATATATATAAATAACATTGTAATCATTTTAGTACATAGATTTCAGTTCTTTCCCTTATTATAAAGGATGTTATCAGTGAGTTTAATTTGTACTGCTGTCTAGCAAGCTTAACTAGCTAGGATTGTTAATGTGTCTTCGGAATATAATTATTAGCAAAAAGGAAACTATCACAATTGCACCAAATGTTTATACAATTACAGTACAATGCTTGATTTTAATAAAAACATAAAAAAAAAACATTTGAAGGATTGACAAGCTAAATTTCTTCACAAATGAAGCCAGTTAAACAATGAGGTATTAGTGTTATGTCAGAGATGTTCAGTTTGAACAACAAACTGTATGGTTTGTAAGGCATCTATGCTAGGGATTGTTTTTTTTTTTTTTTTTTTTTACCAGGCCACACCTTTCTTTTCTCTTGCTGAAAATTGGTATAGAAAAATGCTCCATGTTATTCAAGTCTTACTGACTCAGAACTGCCTATTATGCAGCCACTGTAAAAAATAAATAAAATAAAATAAATCACAAGATAGTCAGGTCAAATGTGATAGCCTCTCAACTTACCTTTGCTTGATGCTATATTGTTCTTAATGTCGTCCTGGCCCATCTCTGCTCACAAGCCGTTCCTGAGTATTTTGCCTGTACTAGCCTAATTTACATTTGTTCTATGTCTGAGAGGGAGGAGGTAAGATTTAATGTTGGTCTACAAGAATCAGACTTTATGGTATTTGTGTATACACAGCAATCTACAGATTAGTGGTATTGTAGAATTAAATTGATTGAACTATATTGATCATATATTAACTATATTATATATCAGGGTTGCATTATAGGTCGATCGCGATCGACCGGTCGATCGCAAAGGGAGTGCGGGTAGATCGCCATTAAAAAAATATGATGTACAGGACAGCCAGTCTGAGATCTTTTCTCTCTCACCACACGTGTGATCAAACGCGCCAGTGCTAAAGACTAGCGAGCGAAATCACCGAGTTAACTTTTTTAAGACTTTTA